>JADBJO010006688.1:60000-77500 GCA_016801955.1 Conus betulinus | reverse complement strand
GTGAAATAGTAAATTTTTTTTTTTTATGAATTCGCTGTGTATTGTTAGTTTTGTTAGTTGTTGTAAGTTTTTTTTTTACGCTAGAAATATTCCACGATTTTCAATGTATTTTACAACCGGAAAATCTTGAAACAATTTTGAAGCATGAGTTCCATGAAGCAGTGTTAAATTTGCACTGGATTGTTTTGTGAAGTTAACCTTGATTATTCGTCATCGTAGAGCAATAATCCACACTTCCATTAAATGTGCATGACTGAAATGAAAGGGTGACGAAATGGCTGGCATTTGAAATTATTTGACATGTAAATAAATAAACAGACGAATAAAACAAGAATCCTTTACAAATACATCTTTCCTTCCCAAACAAACCAACAGGCGCTATCAACTGTGCCCATGATCACTGCCCCCCCCCCCCCTCCTCCCCCCCCCCCCCCCCCCCCACACATTATTCCATTACATTCCCCTGAGCTGGCTGTCCGTCAGTGTTCTGTTATCGCCCTCGGTGGCCGCCATCTTAATAGACTGTTAGCGCCCCCTGGTGTTCAGTGGAAATATCCATGGTCAGCACTAAGGATGGAGGACCAGATTGGGGTGAGTCCGAATTCATTAACAAGAAATTTAGAGATCACAGAGTGACAGAGTCCCAATGGTTATTTGCACTGTTCTTGTTATTGACGTTTTTGACCGCAGAATGAAAATGATGTATGAGTGTCGGTCAGATCTTTGATGAGGACTAGTAATTGAGGTGACATATGTGCAGTTCCGTTTATTTATTTATTTTTTTGTGTGTGTGTGTGTGTGTGTGTGTGTGTGTGTGTGTGTGTGTGTGTGTGTGTGTATACCGATCTTCATGCTTGACTTATTAAGTGTGGCTAGTGTACAGAATCGGCACTCTTTTTTTTAAATGGACTTTCATAATGTACTAGTCATCTGGGTGGTTTCAGAATGCTATCGGCTATTTCTGATGTAATCTCTTGTCTATGGTCACGTCTCTATAATAGTATTTGTGTCCTGGTAGACATTTCTGTTTTAACCTTTTCGTTTTACTGTGCCGTTCTATTTGATGTTTTCGGTATATTTGTTTTGTGTCCCTCTGGAAGTTTCACTTGGTATTCATGCAAGAGTAGTATGTGAATGGGAAACATCAAGCTTCTACAGTGAAGACTTTATCTCTGCTTGAAAATGATATTGAAAATACATTTTTTTGTACTGATTAAAAAAGAAAAATCTTGAAAATGGTTCACTCTTTTCGCTAAAAAAACCACAAAGCGTGAAACAGGAATGAGACGCGTTGTGAATGTAACAATGAATCAGACAGTTGCGAAATATAAACTGCAGGCGGAAGTCAGAAAATGAAAACAGATACTGAAGCACCGAGCCCTCAGATGAACATAACATGCATTGAAGTAACGAGCTTCGACCTACTGGTCTTCTTCAGGCAGAGCAACAAACAAACGATGGCAATGAGCTGACTCTCCATGTCAATGAACCACAGGGAGCAGCAGAGAAACAGACTGGGGGCAGACAGACTGATGAATAATGCAAGGGTCTGGGTCGTCACAGACAGACTGATGAATAATGCAAAGGGTCTGGTCGTCACAGACAGACTGATGAATAATGCAAAGGGTCTGGGTCATCACAGACAGACTGATGAATAATGCAAAGGGTCTGGGTCGTCACAGACAGACTGATGAATAATGCAAAGGGTCTGGGTCGTCACAGACAGACTGATGAATAATGCAAAGGGTCTGGGTCGTCACAGACAGACTGATGAATAATGCATAGGGTCTGGGTCGTCACAGACAGACTGATGAATAATGCAAAAGGTCTGGGCCGTCACAGACAGACTGATGAATAATGCAAAAGGTCTGGGCCGTCACAGACAGACTGATGAATAATGCAAAAGGGTCTGGGTCGTCACAGACAGACTGATGAATAATGCAAAGGTCTGGGTCGTCACAGACAGACTGATGAATAATGCAAAGGGTCTGGGTCGTCACAGACAGACTGATGAATAATGCAAAGGGTCTGGGTCGTCACAGACAGACTGATGAATGATGCAGAGTGTCTGGGTCATCACAGACAGACTGATGAATAATGCAAAGGGTCTGGGTCATCACAGACAGACTGATGAATAATGTTATGGGTCTGGATTATGGATCTGGATTAAAGTGACGGATCCAGGATTGGTTTGGTCTGGGCAAAGTGTCTGGGTCGTCACCGACAGGCTAATAAATAATGTGATGGGTCTGGATTATGGATCTGGATTAAAGTGACGGATCCAGGATTGGTTTGGTCTGGGCAGAGTATTGCTATCTCCCAAGTGCCTTCTCGTTGAAGGCGTGTAACTGAGCCATGCTCTGGATGTAGACTGATCTTGAGGATAATTACTGTGGTGTGTTTGTTAACAATCACTCTGCCGTGGGGCGTGATCGCCTTTGCATTTCAATGGCAAGAAAAGGTTGGCAGGGGCGGATCACTTTGTCCAGGAAAGGGAAAGGGGTGGGGGGGGGGGGGGGCAGCCATTTGTCTTTGAGGTCTGTACAACCCCTGAAATTGCTGAGAGCCACGTGGATGGTGGTGATGGACGCGAGGGGTATAGAGTGGGTACATATTCTTTCTGATGCCAGGAGAAAATACACGTGAATAATTTGTTGAGTGGCGAAAACTGGAGTTGGGGGGCGGGGGGGGGGGGGGGGGGGGGGGGGGGGGGGGTGTAGCAGGAGAAGGGAGGTGGTTTGGGTGTCCCCATCACGCGCAGCGCTGACTGTTGATACTGTCGCTGGCTTTTGACTCTCTTCTTCATGGACTCTTCCTCTCCCCCATCTGTCCCATCATGCTTCGCGCTGACTGTTGAGATTCCGGCTGCCCTCAGGGAGGCGCTGCTGATCTGTCAAGATGGCGGCCACCGTTGACGACATTGTTGATGGCAGCCAGACAGGCCGGCTTTCCGTGTTGTCATGGGATCACCCACGTGGTCAGTGATGGTGAGGACAGTGGGCACACCTCATTATTTTTCTTCATTGACCTGAAAAAGAAGATGATTCGGAGGATGAATTCACTGCCTACTTTCCTAACAGGTCAAGCTGCACAAAAACACTTTCTATTATGTAAGTGAAAAATGGTCTTGCAGATGTTGCTGAATATGGTTACATGGAGCTAAACATGACATGGAAATGTTTAAAACTTACGTACATTAATGATTGTTGTTAGTAACCATTGTTAGCCCTGGTCTTTTATATGGTTATGCCAAGAAAATAAGCGTTCATGCTATAAAAACGTTATAACCATTCCCATACTGAAATAAGAGACTTGCAACACAAGGAGAAGGAGGAGAGGGCTGGATGGGGGAGGGGGGGGGGGGGGGGGGGGGGGGGGGAGGGGGAATGCTTTCGTCTCCAGCATAAGAACTCCCCAGTGGTCCCAGGTCTCAGCAGATGCGGCAGGGAGCAGTGGTCAGGCATCAGCAAATGATTCTGTTCAAAAGATGGAACTCACTTTTGACCATTACTGTCAGGAAAAGGATTTCACATTCATATCTTCACGTCGTTTGTTTCATCCCATCTCTTACCTCCCCGTTCCACTTTCTCGGCCCCTTCCACTTTCAGTTATATTCATAGTGACTCACATTTATTCGGAGGATGAATTCACTGCCTACTTTCCTAACACCGCACGCACACACACACACACACACACACACACACACACACACACACACACAAACACACACACACACACGCATACACATACATACACACGCATATACACACATTCATACACACACACACACACACACACACACACACACACGCACACGCACACACACACACACGCATGCAGGCACGCACACACGCACGCACGCACGCACTAACACACACACACACACACACACACAACACACACACACACACACACACACACACACACACACACACACGCGCGCGCGCGCTCGCATGCGCGCACACGAACAGATATAGGCACACACACACGAGAGAGAGAGAGAGAGAGAGACAGAGAGAGAGAGAGAGAGAGAGAGAGAGAGAGAGAGAAGGGAGGAAGGAAGACAGACAGAGAGACATTGACGTAGAGAGAGAGAGAGAGAGAGAGAGAGAGAGAGAGAGAGAGAGAGAGAGAGAGAGAGAGAGAGAGAGAGAAAGAAAGACAGAGAGACAGAGAGAGACAGACAGACAGACAGACAGACAGACAGACAGACAGAGATCACGCACATTGTCCCTCCTTCTCAACCAAGCCAGTCACGAAGACAACCTCTCCATCTTCCATCTCGTGTAATTCTTGTGGCGCTTATTTCCGATCTGGTTTCTTCTCCTCATCGGCTGATAGTTTATATTTCATTTTAAAAGATGGGTATTTTTAGGGCTTCTAACTGCTCCTCCCTCGTTTCTATGCGCTCCCCACCCCACCCCACCCCCTCTTCCCCCTTCCTGTCTCAGAACATGTCCTTGATTTAATTTCGTGTTCTTCTTTCTTTCTTTTTTTTTTTTTTTTTTTTTTTTTTTTTTTTTAGGTACTAATTCACACCCCCCACACCCCCACTTCTTCCCCCCTCACTCTCTCCCTCTTCTCTATTTGCTTCGTCTTTTCAATTCTTGTGAGGACATAGGAGAGCGGAAAGTCTGGTTTCTTCTGCCAGGAAACCAGTACAATTCATTACTGGAATTTCGTTCTCTTCCTTTTCTCTGTTTTACCTGTTTGACCTCATTCCTTTTTGCTTGTTATCTTCCGGAAGTATCACTAAAGCTTGTCTTTCGGATTTCTTTTGATTGGACGAATTAGATATGTTTTTTGTTACGGAGCTGAAAATGACATTGTGTATGACTGATGAATGGTGTAAGTGCTTACGGGTGTCCGTGTAGCCAGTTTTGCCTTTAGTTCCAGCGTGCATGTTCGCCTCCATCCCGAAGAAATGAACTGGTGTATGGTCTGACAGTTTTCTGAAGCGTATCCTGAAATACGCTAAAACATGCCCCCACCTCCTACATCTCTACAACAACAACAAGTGACAGAAGGTTAGCAGCAAACAGCAACAATAAACATGAAAAAAAAAAAACCATCAGACAACAGAGTTTTAAATTGCAAACCATCGTATTTATATAATGAAAGAAAAAGATAAATGTAGATATGCATGGAGGTGATAGTGTGGGTTATTTTTGTCATTGAATGTGAGTAGCTTACATCATAGATTATATTGTGCCATTCACACACTTCCCAGTTTAAAAAAGAAGATCGAGAGAAACACGGACACCTTAATCTGACGTTTTGAGAAGATTGGATAAAGAAACTACCATTGAAAATATTCTTCTGAAAAGAATGACAAAAATTTCCCGTGAAGTTTTTTTTCATAAAGCGTTGAGGTAAGCAATTTATCACTATAATAAGACGAACTGCACTAGTCTGTAATTCCATTCATTTTGTAGACTGCGCGAGGAATTCCAAAACACACCAAAATGTCAGTCTACCCAGCTGTTTGGCATTAGCATTTTGTCGCCCGGCATCAGATCACAAGAGTGTACCCCGACGAACCACGTCAAGGGCTTCAACTCTGTTGCATTCCACATTGTTGGGAATCGGGTGGGAGAGGAGCTGGGGAGGTAAGGGGGGGGGGGGGGGGGGGCAAGGGTGTCAGGGGTATGGACAGGGTTATACACACTCAGCACACTCTAAAGATCGTTTTGAAATATGATCTTGTTTATTCTTGGGGGACAGGCATGGCACAGGCAAGTTAAGGTGGGGGGGGGGGGGGGGGGGGGGGGCAGGCATGACATAGGCAAGGTGAAGATGGGTTGGGGGGACGGGTCATGACATAGGCAAGGTGAAGATGGGTTGGGGGACAGACATGACATAGGCAAGGTGAAGATGGGTTGGGGGACAGGGATGACATAGGCAAGGTGAAGATGGGTTGGGGACAGTCATGACATAGGCAAGGTGAAGATGGGTTGGGGGACAGGGATGACATAGGCAAGGTGAAGATGGGGTTGGGGGACAGACATGACATAGGCAAGGTGAAGATGGGTTGGGGGGACAGACATGACATAGGCAAGGTGAAGATGGGTTGGGGGACAGACATGACATAGGCAAGGTGAAGATGGGTTGGGGGACAGTCATGACATAGGCAAGGTGAAGATGGGTTGGGGGACAGACATGACATAGGCAAGGTGAAGATGGGTTGGGGGACAGACATGACATAGGCAAGGTGAAGATGGGTGGGGGACAGGGATGACATAGGCAAGGTGAAGATGGGTTGGGGGACAGACATGACATAGGCAAGGTGAAGATGGGTTGGGGGACAGACATGGCCTAGGCAAGGTGAAGATGGTTTGGGGGACAGACATGACATAGGCAAGGTGAAGATGGGTTGGGGACAGACATGACATAGGCAAGGTGAAGATGGGTTGGGGGACAGACATGGCCTAGGCAAGGTGAAGATGGTTGGGGGACAGGCATGGCCTAGGCAAGGTGAAGATGGCTGGAGGAGCATGGCAAGCCCAGCCATCTTCACATTCAGCGCCTAAGTGACACCTCCTCCTCTTCCCTCCCCCACCCCTCTGAAACAAAAAGAGGACATCAAAACAGACGGCCGCATGGAAAGTGGCAGTGTCAGATTACTGCACCGACACTAGGTCTGCTCGGTAAGAAACGTCCTTTTCCTCACAACCTCATCGACTGCTGTTTTTTGTTTCTTCTTCATCTGCGTACGCAGGCTGATACTCCTGCTGACACTCCCTATATGGACAGGCAAGTATTAATCCCATCTACCCAACAAAGGGAGTGGAGTTTAGTGTGTATGACCGTTTTTTTTTTCATCCCGCCATTAAGGCAGCCATACTCCATCTTCGGGGAAGGTGCACGCTTCCGAAATTTGGTGATGGGATTTTACGTGTGTGCAAGATGTTATGCGTGCGTTCACACACGGAACCTGGGTTTATAGTCTCATTGGAAGGACTGTATGGGGAATGGAGTCAGAACCAATGTTAACTCCGAGGGAAAAATCCCCCTGTACCGAAACGGCTCGCAACCGTTGGTTTACGAGTCCGGCGCTTTACCAACTGAACTATACCCTCCGCCTCCCCCCCCCCTTTTTTTTTCAAAGGAAGAGATAAATGTTTCTAACACAGCCTTAATTTGAATTATCTGGAACTCTTCCTAGACGGTATGATGTAGTGATGCTAGAATCATGAAGAATGTGAAAGGTGAAAGTCGAACTTTGCTATGGCGAGTAAAGGAAAAAGCTATATTCGTACACAATCCAGTCTTTGTCTGCAGCTTACAACTTTGTAACGAAAAATATTCTTGTAAATGTGGAAGATTTCGTTAACTGGTTTGATGTCGGCTTTCCCATTTTAGCGAAAAAGAATGGCGAGATGGATTTGATGAAGGACCAAGAAGCCAAGCGGCCAGTTAATGTCAACATACTTAGCTATGTCAAATGTCCATGTGTCAACGACTACTCACTGACGCAAAACTAAAACCTTGCATCAAATAAAATTAGGTTGGATCAAAATCAAATGACTGAATTAATCTAATCCAAACCACTGTAGTCAAAAATAAAACGGTTCAGGATCACACGCAGGCCTAATCGATTAAAACCAACGTGAACGCAATCAGTTCAGATTCCACGTCCATTTCTGTCCAGTTTGAATGAAATAAAACCTGTTCTAATCCAGTCAGTTTCTGGCATGGTGTTGACCTTGTCCTCCTCATTTGTCTCCTCCTCCTCTTTATTGGCAGCAAGCGAATGTCAAATTGTATTCCTTCTTTCTTCTCCCCTTCGACTTCTTTCCTTCCATGTTGTTATCCCCCCCCCCCCAATTCCTGTCTTTCTTTTCAACCTTCCGTTTTCTTTCATAAGCAGAGAAATTGATTTGCAGAACGCTTGAGAATTCAGAGTGTTTCATGCACACAGCTCACGTGTAGAATTAAGCTCCACATCAGCATCCAGAATCAATTAAACTCTTTACAAAAAAGAAGTCCAGGACAGATGAAGTGGACTACAATCAGATTTTCAGCTCCAACTGGCATCAAGAGTTGTCTTTCTTCTTGACCAGTATTTGTGGACCCCTGGTTAATGCAGAATATATTATTTCCTGCTCACTCCCTCTCCACTCCCCTCCATCTTTTCTGCCCTTCCACCCTTCTCTCACAGACAACAAAGGAATGTGTGAAATAAAGCCCCACACTGATGCACTGACAAGAAGAAGGACGCTCTTAGAATACCTGGCTCCTTCATGCAAGTCCTGACTCAATACATAGCAGGTTAGTCGTAAACGCAACAGCTTAACATCAAATGAAGAAGCCGGTTACCAAATGTGTATTGAGACGGAGATGATACCTACCTTTGACAAATCACATTACGCAAGACATTTCTATCTATGTGTCTATCTATATATCTATTTAGGGAGAGAGAGGTATATATATATAATATATATATATATATATATATATATATATATATATATGTGTGTGTGTGTGTGTGTGTGTGTGTGTGTGTGCGCGAGTGAGAGAGAGAGAGAGAGAGAGAGAGAGAGAGAGAGAGAGAGAGAGAGAGAGAGAGAGAGAGAGAGAGAGGACATATTATAAGGCTGAAATAAAAATGGATTGTTCTTTAAATCCCCATAGGAATCGTAGTGAGAAAGACCGTTACATATAGAGTTCCTTGGTTCAGAGGACAGGTGCAAACAATAGTTTAAAGTCAGTTTTAGTCTACAGTTAAAAGGGATGATTCCCCTGCCTCTGTCGGTGGCCCTTAACCTCTCACACTGTGTTGAACCCCCTTCATAAATACAACTGGACCTGTAACGCTTCAGTTTGTTTCATTTGCAACTGGACCTGGAGTTTTAAGGTGAGAGAGTCAGCACTCCCTTTGATTGTCGAGGCCTTAGGGCTGGATGGAAGCATGTCCACCTCTATCGCCTCTTTGAGTGATAGTTTGTCTCAGTGGGGCTTCACGACGCGAATCATCACACGAAGTGGGGGTGATTAAAAGCTTCATGTTCCCATCGCTCTCAGCAGGCTGAGACAAGAGGTCTGATTTATCGGCCCGGCCAGCAGCAGTATGTCTGACCACTGACAAGACTGAGAGGATGGGAATGGGAAAGAGAATGGGGAGAGGGGCGAAAACGCCTCTACTGGGGCGATCAATTGATCTTGAAATCAAACATGACAGAATTGTCTGATAACAAAAAGACACTGTCAACATTTTTGTCAACATTGAAGAATATGATAGATGATAGGAGAGTTGACTGTCGTGATGGGTTTTAAGACACTTTAAAACCAGGCTTTTGTGTTTCTTGGAGAACAATACTGTGTGAGAGTCGTGAAAAGGCAACTGTGCATTGACTGCAAAGTCTTAATGTCACAAACAAGCCCAAGCTCAAAGTCAGCGTTTTGCAAACATGGAAAAACACATCATGCTGAAGTTGGAATAAAATTGGATCGTGTTTGAAATCCCCTTGAAATTGTGACGAGAAACACAGTTACATACAGAGTTCCTCGGTTCAGAGGACAGGTGCAAACAATAGTTTAAAGTCAGGTTTAGTCTACAGCTAGAAAAGATGATTCCTCGGCCTCTGTTTAAAGATTGTCTACAGGGGTGGCTCTTAACTTCTCAGACTGTGTTGAACCCTTTATGAATACAAAAATGGACCTGGAGTTTTGAGGTGAGAGAGTCAGCACTCCCTTTAGGATAAAAAGGTCAATAATACAGACTTTTAGATGAGGAATGAGGCTTCCCTTGTTACTGAAGCAAAATGAGTCGTGATAGGTTTTAAAGTACTTTAAAACCAGACTTTTGTGTGTTTTAAGTCGTGACAAATATGTAACTTGTGAGAGCTTCAATGTAGCCTCCAGATATTCCAGAAACATAGGGCTTGTGGAAATTTGAGGAAAGAAAAATGAATCCATCCTAAATCCCTACTGTCAAATGACTGTGAATCTAGACTTGTGTCGCTGTTTTGGGTCAGAAAGTTGTTTCTCCCTGCCTGACGGTTTGATTGTCGAGGCCTTAGGGCTGGGTGGAAGCTCGTCCACCTCTATCGCCTCATTGAGTGATAGTTTGTCTCAGTGGACTTCACGACGCGAATCATCACACGAAGTGGGGGTGATTAAAGCTTCATGTTCCCATCGCTCTCAGCAGGCTGAGACAAGAGGTCTGATTTATCAGCCCGGCCAGCAGCAGTATGTCTTAACACTGACAAGACTGAGAGGATGGGAATGGGAAACAGAATGGGGAGGTGTGCAAACGCCTGCACTGAGGCAATCAATTCGTCTTGGAATCAAACATGACAGATTTGTTTGATAACAAAAAGACATTGTCAACATTTTTGTCAACGTTGAAGAATATGATAGATGATAGGAGAGTCGACTGTCAAACATCAGCGTCCATGCTTCAAAAAAGGATTTTTTTCTGTCCTGATCATCCCCATTGACTTATAGCCCTATCGTGGATCACCTAAAAACAAACACCCACAACACCGCCCCCCCCCCTCCCCAAAGTACAAAACATCATCACATTTCAGACATCTGAAGCAGCACATCAGAGTTGGAACATGATTTCCATCAGGACTATAAGCTATTCTATGTGAGGGCCTGAAGCAAAACTGGGCTTCAGAAGGTGAAGGTGACAAATCAGATGTTGAATGCACTTTTTGTTACTCCTTACAACTTAAGCTCTACGAATATTTACAGCTCCCAGTGATAGTACAAGCTTGGATCTTATTTCACCTTCTGAGACTACCTTCATTTGTGAATACTTCCAGGCCCCCTTTGATATATTCAACCATCTGTGATGTGATACATTAATAATGCTATCCACCAGACCATAAATATCAGCTTGTTTTAAACTTTACAGGCATTAAAAAATAGTTCCAGTACATAGTGTTTATTTGTATTTTGGCATTACAGCATAATACATACTCTTGTCTGTGGGTATTCGTTTTTCAGGACACTAGCTAGAGACATTTTCCGTTAAACAAAACCAGCAATAAGTTTAACGATGGCAGATTCTAAGTGAGTACAGGTATTAGCGTCATCAGCTTGGCGGAAGAATGTTGTCCAAGTAAGACTGAAAGAGATGATCGCCATTGTGAATCCAAGCAACTGACAAGGCGTTGAAAGCACCAGAGAAAACATTTTTTTCTGGCCTCAGCTGTGATAGATCTTTAAAAAATGGAACGCATTTTAGAAACTACACAATTGAAAACTGATTAAAAGTAAGCACTTTTATGAGAAACTCTAAAACTGGAGCATCAAACAGTTTTGGGAGACATTGTCGCATCGAAGCACACAGACCCAGGCTGCATTTCGAAAGCTCTTTCCCACGGAAGTTCGATGACAGGTGAATGGGGGGAAGAAGGAGGAAAAGGATGGATACCAAAAGGAGAGACTAATTTCACAGCTGATGGACACTATTGCAGTGGAAATGGAAAAAGAAGAATGGCGGCTAGATTTGGGGACACAGTTTTCACACTTTAATGATGGAGATGAACCAAGTCGTGGCGGGAAATGACGAGTAGTACTGGCAATGTTTTTCCTGCTCTTTGAGTGTTTCAGACAGATATCATACAGCCTTCAAATGGAATTTTGCCTCCAATTCTTTTGCGTACATGCTTTTTTTTGCTCTAGTACTTTACTTCTCATCTCTCTCTCTCTCTTTGACTCTCTGACTCTCTCTCTCTCTCTCTCCCTCTCTCTCTCTCTCTCTCTCTCTGTGTGTGTGTGTGTGTGTGTGTGTGTGTGTGTGTGTGTGTGTGTGCCTTCACCATGCAAGCATCACAGATTAAAAAAAAATCACCATGACACATCTTCTCAAACTTTTGCATGAGTGTTGAACAACCAGAAAAAAAGACACCAAAGTAGTCCTATTAACGTAACTTCCTTTCTTCTGAAGTGAAACAATGATAGTTCTCCACTGTGACCAACATCTCTGGCAGCTCTGACAACTCCATTACCTCCCTGACAACTGATCGTCTGGCTGCAGTTAATCATCTCCCCTGGCAGCCACCATCTCCATAGAGTAACGTCCCCTGGCGGAAGTCAAAATGTCAATAGTCAGCGCTGGGGAAAATGGGACAGACGGAGAGTGGAAAACCTTATTAAAGGTTTGAGAACCACGCATTGAAGAGAGGAAATGTCGACAATGAGGGTGTTTTTTTCTTGTCACTGACTCACTGTCTGATCGGAGATTAAACGGGTCGTGTTCTTTCGTCACACGCTTTGATTGGTCTGTCTGTCGACGTCTTTTCATTCCCCCCTTCTTCTTCTCCCTTTTTTTTCTTTCAACAGTCTTGTTATTACATGGATCATCAGATGTTATGAGTGTAGAGTGTTGGTAATTTGTCTTGTGCTTGGTATTCCTGAACTCATTTGGATGACTTGTAAACTGTTTTGTAACTGTTCATGGGCTCTTGAAATGTTTCTGTCAACAAAAATCTTGGCAGTGTACATATCCCCCTGATCTCTCTCTCTCTCTCTCTCTTCTCTTCTCACAAAAAGGTCTCCTCTCTCCTTTTTCAACTTTCTCATCGTCTTCCTGAACATCTCCCTCAGATGTAGTCTAGAGTGTTGGTCTACTTTTCTCTTGTCTCTTGGTAACTGTTTATCATAATATCTTTTTAACTCTTTCATACGATGTCTTCGATGAAGCTCCATTTAATGTCAACAGATCTTGGATGTTCTTCTCTTCATCTCTCTCCTCTCCCATCGAACAATCTTCTGACTCGTTTCTGTCTCAAAAACCATCCAGCTCTTGTTATCTACCCTGGATCAGTGGTCTAACGTGTTTCTTAGTCTCTCATCTCTCTCATCAAAATCTCTCTCTCTCTCGCCAATCTCCTCTCTCTCTCTCTCTCTCTCTCTCTCTCTCTCTCTCCTCTCTCCTCTCTCTCTCTACTCTCTATGTCTCTTACAAGTAGTACAGTGTCCTCGATGGAGCCGGAGTAATAGTAAATGTGTTCTCTACAAACACAATGGTATATTTCACAAACCAGATTATCCTGAAATTTGTTTCAAGAATGAGCTACCTGAAGCAACACTAAATTCGAGCTGGAACTTTGGTGAATGTTACCTTCATCATTACTCGTAACTGTAGGACAATAAATCACTCAACCTTTGAATGTGTATGACCAAAATTGTCCATTAGATGTGTATGACTGAAATCATTTATTTCTATGAGAGACTGTGAATTTCATTATTTGGATTCATTTGAATTGTAAATAAACAAACAAACGAACAATACAACAGTCCTTTACAAATAAACTTTTCCCTCCCAAACAAACAAGCGCTGTCCTCTGTGACCAAGGTCACTGACCTCCACCGATGATTCCGTTACATTCCCCACAGCTGGCCGTCTGGCTGTGGTCTGCCATTGCCCCAAGTGACCGCCATCTTCATAGACTTTTGGTGCCCCCTGGTGTCCAGCTGAAATGTCAGTGGTCAGCACTAAGGATGAAGGAACAGAAGGGGAGAGAAGGGGTTTATTAACGAGAGCTTTAGAGATCACACAGTGGCCAGATCAGCCCCAGATGATTGGCGCTGTCTTGTTACTGTCGTTCTGAAGGGAAACGAAAGGCGTTTGGTTCCTTGGACACTTCTTTGGCTAGGACTGTCGTTCAATGTGAAGATAGTGCATTGCCATTTTTAAATGTCCATCTTAATACCTGACTCCTTGAGTGTGATCAGTATACAGTATCATCAGTACTCTCTCTACAGACTTTCTTCATGCGCTAGTCATTTGCCTGGTTTTAGAATGCTGTTGGCTATTTCTCGTGTAAGCCCTTACCCATGGTCACATCTCTTTGATGATGTCAGCGAACTGTTTGATATTTCTGATTCAGTCTATGGTTTATGGTCGCATCTCTTTGGTTTCAGTTCGTCAAATATTTCCGTTTTTTATTTCCGTTTTAAACCCCGTTTTACCGAGTCGTTTTTCCTTGATGTAGTCTGTATATCTCGTCTGTGTCCGTCGTGAACTCTCACGCGAACACAAATATCACACACATAGTCATATAAAACTCCCGGAGTAAACATTTAACACTAACAAAGGTAACTGATTTCTGGTAAGTGGTAAGTTTCGAAATTTCCGTATTTTGCTGCTTAGCTCCATGTGATGCTATTCAGGAACATTTACAATACCATTTCCCAGTTATGCAACAGAAACGAGTCTCAAAAATGTTGTTTAGCTTGACCTGTTCAAAAGCGATGAAAGAATCTTCTGAATACATCCCTTCAGGTCAATGAAGAAAAATAATGAGACGTGTCCACTGTCCTGACCAGCACTGACCACATGGGTGATTCCATGACAACACTGACAGCCGGCCGTCTGCCTGATATGAACAGTGTCATCAACGGTGGCCGCCATCTTGACAGATAAGCAGCACCTCCCTGGGGGCCAGCCGGAAGATCAACCGTCAGCGCAAGGCATGGTGGGACAGATAGGGAGAGGAAGGGTCCATAGAGAAGAGATTCAAAACCCAGTCAGAATATCAACAGTCAGTGCTTAGCATGGTGAGACAGAGAGAAGAAGGGTTCATAGAAAGAAGAGATTCAAAACCCGTCAGAATATCAACAGTCAGTGCTTAGCATGGTGAGACAGAGAGAGGGAGGGTCCATAGAGAAGAGAGATTCAAAACCCGTCAGAATATCAACAGTCAGCGCTTAGCATGGTGAGACAGAGAGAGGGAGGGTCCATAGAGAAGAGATTCAAAACCAGTCAGAATATCAACAGTCAGCGCTTAGCATAGTGAGACAGAGAGAGAGGAAGGGTCCGTCAAGAGAACTGTAGAGCCAGCTATTAGGGTGTGGGTTAGCATTATGGACCACGGGCGTAGAGGTCGTGGGTTCAAGTCGCACAATGAACACAGGCATGTGGGGTTTTTCCATCCTGGCTTGCTCTTACCCAGAGGTGAGTGTAATATGGCATCACTGCGGGAGTGAGGGGAGGGAGGGGAGGGGGAGCAGGGAGACTAGAACCACACAGATGATGTGTTATTCACAAAATGGACGCGTCTTTGAGAATGATATACTGCAGGTGTGTGTATTACTCAGGCTGACGCCAAGATATGTACTTGATTACATAAAGTAAAGCACAGACTACATCCTAGTCATGTAATCTCTGATCAGAATGGAGCTTCGTAGCCTCCTCTTCATGGTCTTCAACCCCATCACTTATCATAAGGAGCCGGAATAGCTCAGTTGGTAGAGCGCCTGACTCGTAATCTTGGTGATCCTGGGTTGCGGGTTCGAACCTCCGCCGGGGCGTTTCGGTACAGGGGATTTTTTCCCTCGGAGTTAACATTGGTTCTGACTCATACAGTCCCATACAGTCCTTCGAATGAGACTATAAACCGAGGTTCTGTGTGTGAACACACGCATAACATCTTGCACACACGTAAAATCCCATCACCAACATTCGGAAGAGTAGGCCAGTTTGGCCGTTGGTATGGATGACACGTTACTCATAGCATGCACCCTGAGTGAGAAATGGAAAGAATGAAGGAAGTAAGGAAAATGAGTGATCGATATTGAACGATACTGACTGGATGACACGGGAAACGACTGAATGAAGCGCCAGCTGGCAGCTCTTCAGTCGGCACTACCTAGGTAGGCAGCCCGTTGTGTAAACGAGTGTTGATTGTAAAAGCGCTTAGAGCTTGGTCTCTAGCCGAGAATAGGCGCTATATAAGTATTCATTATTATTATTATTAAGTCCCAGATTCTGTGTCCCTTCAAGCCCTGCCTCGTGGTGAACAGTCAGTTCTGATTTCCCCTCCACGTCCACATTCATGTCAAGGTGGTTGGTATCAGCAATTTCAAAGGGACTGCCCCTGGATGGACGCGATGGCGCCCTCTGGAGGGGGAACATTCTCCCGAGGGCTATACAGCTGTTGTTGCCAGTAGCGGGTAGTTGTGAGGGTGCATAGTAAGGGGATGTGCTGGGTATGTTGACCACTGAGGTTCGGTTTCAGTTGCAGTTTCATGAGAAAGGCGTGCAAATCACAAATACAAGCCTCTACACATCTGACTAGGAGACAACGGGCACCACAGAACACAATCAGAATGACTCACTGGCAGTGCAGTGTATTCCCTGGCGGGTTGCCTCATAACAACATACAACAACTTGCTCCTTGTGGACTACCGGCGCTGCGAGTGCAACAGGGTGATTCTGGTGTGTGGATTTGTGTCTGGGACTCGGAATGAGCGGCGTGAGAGAATCACCTCTGAGACAATAAGGGGGAAAAGGCTTCCGTGCCATTTGGATCGTTCTCTGTTCCTTTTAAAAACTTCAGTCAGGATGATGGCATACGTAGAATGGAGAATACTTTGTGTTCAAAGAAAAAGTCATTATAACAGTAGTAATGAATTGGAAAACATAAATCGTTCTTTGCTCCTTTAATGCCTAACGCATTGCAATGGTGTCCGTACAGTGGCACATGTCTATGTTTGCTGCTCCTTCAACGCTTCAGTCATAATAATGAGACTTATGTGGGCGCCTTATGCTCACAGCAGAACCATATCCTTGCAGCACTCCCAATAGTGCATTTTACGTCAATTTTCGGCACTTGTAGCGATTGATCACAAATACGTGTACTGTAATTAATGCACCGAGTACCTAGAATCCACCACAAAGAAAGGATATTTAAAAAGAAAATACGATTTCTGTTATGAAACACAGTAATAATAGACCCTCCCCACCTGATGACTGAGTGCATACTAAAGCATTGTCCGCTTTACGCGCGTTCAATGAGAATCGGGTCATTACGTCTGTCCGCGCTGTCTCTGGTCACTGTAAGAGACAAACCAAGAGATCGGGTTCACACGCCAGTAACTAGACTGCACATCTTTCCGTGCATTGGAATTTTGCTGAAGGCGCGCGCTGGCTGGAACTGTCTCTGGGACGGGCAACACGAGCCATGCGCGCGGACGTGGGAAAGAATGAGTGGGCTACATCCTCTTGGGAGTGCGCGTTGCTGTTAGTTTACGGTCAGCTGTTAGCGTAAGGAGACCACAGATTTTCAGAATCAGATTATGTTCACACAGGATATATACTTCAGTGAGTTTCAAAGTATTTCAGTCTTTCATGAATACCTCCCTGCTTCTGCCAGTGTGTGTGTGTGTGTGTGTGTGTGTGTGTGTGTGTGTGTGTGTGTGTGTGTGTGTGTGTGTGTGTGTAAGTGTGTGTGTGTGTGTGTGTGTGCGTGTGTGTGTGTGTGTGTGTGTGTGTGTGTGTGTGTGTGTGTGTGTAAGTGTGGTGTGTGTGTGTGGTGTGTGTGTGTGTGTGTGTGTGTGTGTGTGTGTGTGTGTAAGTGTGTGTGTGTGTGTGTGTGTGTGTGTGTGTGTGTGTGTGTGTGTGTGTGAGAGAGACAGAGAGAGAGAGAGAGAGAGAGAGAGAGAGAGAGAGAGAGAGAGAGGTGGGACGAATAACGGGTGAATTCACTTTGAGAAGTTATTAGCTCATCCAATCACGAAAGCTGTCTCAGGCTGGTTTGTA
>JADBJO010006688.1:47500-55000 GCA_016801955.1 Conus betulinus | reverse complement strand
GTCCTTCAGGCCTGAGAGATACAGACAGCCACAGTGTTGGTCAGGCATTTTGAGTCACATTCCCTAAGAATCAAGTCAAGTCAAGTCAAGTCAAGTAAACTTTATTATCTCAATTTGAGAATTAATTTGTGGTCACACACATTCACAGCAAATAAACAATAATTTAGCCACATTACCCATTTTCTTACATACGACATACATTCATATAGAGGAATTTGGATTTCAATTAAACATCTTCTCGGTTCATGAAATCAATGGACAGGGGAATAAAACTTTGTTTAAATCTGACACTTCTGCATTTAACCGATCGATATCTTCGTCCTGACTGAAGAAGGTCATACTGATTTGCAAGAACGTGGGTCTGGTCACACGTAATCTTCTTCGCTTTACAAACAACACGGCACCTGTATAGCTCACTCAGACTTTTTTGTCTCTCACCAACGATTTTTCCTCCCACGTTCACCACTTTCTCAAGCACATTTCTGCTCTTCACAGTCAACCCACCATACCAACACATAAATGAGAAAGTTAGAACAGATTCCAAGAAGCATGAATAAAATGTCCGAAGAATGTCAGTATTCACATGAAATGATCGCAGCTTGCGAAGACAATATAATCTGGTTTGACATTTTTTGTGGACATACTCAATATGGGATTTAAAATCAGCTTATTATCTATAAAAGTTCCTAAATATTTGTATGATTCAACACGTTCTACTTCAGCACCTTTGATAAAAAGTGGTGGTACAGCTTTTGGATTCTTTCTAAAATCAATCAACATTTCTTTCGTTTTTGTTACATTCAGATCAAGATAGTTATGATCGCACAAGTCAACAAATCTTTGAACCTCCTTGAAGTAAACAGAATCAGAGTTGGAAAGATCCACAAGTGCTGAGTCATCTGAATATTTAATGTGCAAAGTTGAATCACTTCCGTGACACCCGTTAGGGACACCCGTTAGGGAGATGACATTCGACCGTGTTGTTCCAGTCTTTCCAGATCGGGCCATAGCAAGCTGATTTCTTGGTAAGAGCTGGTTTGAGCAGAAAAATCCCACAAATAAAGATGGTCCTGATGGGAATCGAGCCCACAACCTTTCAGCCAAGACTCTGCTTTGCTAACCACTGCACCACAGTGCTTGCAGTAACAGACAGTTGGAGGGAGGAAGGGGAGGTAAAAAGAGTACGTCATAATGACGTTTGATGGTGATGATGATGATGATGATGATGATGATGATGATGATGATGATGATGAAAAAAAATAAAATGAACAATAATAATTAAAGATATGAGTGAAAAGATACATATATACATATCAATGATAATTAATTAATGGATAGATAAATCATCAGAAGGAACATTCATACATACATGTAAAATGATGTATTAGGCAGAAACACCAAGAAGAGTTTAACAGCACAAAGTCTCACAGAATCCTGCCTCCTCCCCTCAGACAAGTGTTTTGGCCCTGAACCTCCTACACTCTAAGGGGGCTGCGCGGCATCCAGATCATGACTCCCAGATGCCCTTCTGATGCCAGAGTTTTTTTTTTTTTTTTTTTTTTGTACTGGCGCTGCCGATGTTTACAACTCCAGCTTCTTCAAGCTTTGCCTTTTTAGACGGATGTCTTACCAACACCACATTTGGACTCCTCTTCTAAGTTGGGAAAAAAATAACTCCTATGAAGTACCAGAACCAGCTGGAACTCTTTTCATCTGCCTTTTCAATTGTCTGTAGAGATCTAGTCCCTTTTGTGGTATCAGAATGTGCAAGTTCTTTCACGAGATCATAGACTGATGAGCCAATAAACCTTTGGTTCTAACTTCTGCGGCGAGGGGCTTTGGCTTGGAAGCCAGATTTCCCTCAGTTGCTGGCTAGAATGACATCGTTCTCAGTTTTTTCATTTAAATGTGAGGTTGCTGCATTCTCTTTTACATAGGGCAATGCGTTCAGTCTTCTTCTTCTTCTTCTTCTTCTTCTTCTGCGTACGCAGTATATACAGGCAGGTATTGATCCCATCTGCTCAACAAAGGGAGTGGAGTTTTGTGTGTATGACAGGTTTTTTTTTTTATCCCGCCATTAAGGCAGCCATACTCCATCTTTGGGGAAGGTACATGCTATGTGTAACGTGTCATCCATACCAACGGCCAAACTGGCCTTCTCTTCCGAAAGTTGGTGATGGGATTTGACGTGTGTGCTAGATGTTATGCGTGCGTTCACACACGGAACCTCGGTTTATAATCTCATTCGAAGGACTGTATGGAAAATGGAGTCAAAATCAATGTTAACTCCGAGGGGAAAATCCCCCTGTACCGAAACGGCTCGGCGGAGATTCGAACCGGCAACCCTTGGATTACGAGTCCGGCGCTCTACCAACTGAGCTATTCCGGCCCCCACGAGTTCAGTCAAACCATAGGTTTTGATGAAGCCGGGTGGAATGCAATCTCCGGCCTCATGCGACTCTTCCTGATGATCTCTGGATGCCTTTTCCCATTCTGGAAGGTCTGCTGTGTGCATTCCCCGTCATCCAAAGCAACCAGTAAACCCTGATTCCCAGCTCTTGAAGCCAGAGTTGTTCCAAACCATTGTAGCCTCCTGCCGCATAGAATGTCCTTCTTAGAGCGCAGTGTTTCCCGCTGGAAGTGAAGCAAATAGATGACGTGTAGCAAGGTACTTGTTATTAGATGGAATAGAATAGAAAGGTAGAAAGGAGGGGTGGGCAGATAGAATGGAGCAGGAGGTAGGTCTATGTAAATTGTGAATGTAAGGGAACACAGAGAGATGCAAAGCTGGCAGTGATATTGTGCTGCTGTGGGAAGTGTGTGTCTTGAGAGAGAGAGAGAGAGAGAGAGAGAGAGAGAGAGAGAGAGAGAGAGAGAGAGAGAGACAGAGAGAGAGACAGACAGAGAGACAGAGACAGAGACAGAGAGAGAGAGAGAGAGAGAGACAGAGACAGAGAGAGAGAGAGAGAGAGAGAGAGACAGACAGACAGACAGACAGACAGACAGACAGACAGACAGACAGACACACACACACACACACACACACACACACACACACACACACACACACACAGTCTCAAGCACTGGACAGTAAAGAGATATGTAGACAGGCTGTTTCTGGGTGTTAACGTGAAGCAGGCAAAGAATCCCCTGTCTGAGACAAGATCCTGCATGATGCGTTCCAAAGTGTTCACTCTGCGACTGATATTATGTTTAGGATGCTAGAAACGCAAATCGAATGGGTTGGGTCGACGGTATTGAAGCTTAGACGCATAATCTTCAGTTTGCAGGATGTCTCTACTGCATAGAACCTGTTGCACAATTCGCAGCGGATGACTTGAACATTCTCTGTGGCTTTAGTAAGGGGATACATGTTTTATTTCATATGAGCCTTCGAGTTTGTGCTGGACATTATCTGTCTTGGGTGAGAGGACAGTTTTTACCTGTTGACTTTCGAATAAGAAAAAAAAGGTGTTGGGGGGTGATTGTTCTTTCGGCAATGGAGCAGACAAAGAAATCTAGAGCATTTTGTCTGTTCTGAAGGCAATCTCGCTTAGTCTGGAAGGCGGATCTGCACCAGCTGGATTTGAGGATCTTGCAGAAGGAGAGGGGGACGTGTGAATGAAAGAAAGAAGAGGTTGGGTATGTCTGTTTCTGTGGATGATTGTGCCTCTGAAGTGGAGATTCCAGGACATGGCTGAGGTGTAAGTGACAGCTTCACTGGTAATGGTACAGGAGCAAGCACGGCTGGTGAAGACGACAACAAGCAGTCTGGCAGCTTGTAATTCAGCATCTCCTTTTTCTGAAACAAAGACTGCAGAGGTAGGAGAGAGTATCGAATTCTGTATTTTGTGAGCAAGGGTGAGAAGATAATCACGTAGTTCACGTGTGAGCACAACTGGGCGAATATGTATAAGACGAGGCGGAGAGTGGCTGGATTTTGAAGGATGAAAAGAGAGACACAGGAATCTGACTGTCTGTGGTATTTTGTAGGTGAATTTGACAGAAGAGTGACAATTATTACGTCCGTCGTCAGTGTACCTCTTGATAGCTCTGGTGTGGAGACAGTATAGATTAATTTGGACCAGTTTGGACCACTTGGACCACTGTTGATCAGTTAGACCGAGTGGACCAGTTTGGATTAGGTTGTACCACTGTAGACTGAAGAGGACCAGTTTGGATTAGGTTGTACCAATTTAGACCAGTGTGGAAAATGTTGGACCAGTTTGGACAAGTGTGAACCAGTTTGGACCAGTGTGGGAAAATTTGAACCAGTTTGGACAAGTATGAACCAGTTTGGACCAGGTGGAAAATATTGGACCCGTTTGGGACAAGTGTGAACCAGTTTGGACCAGTGTGGAAAATATTGGACCAATTTGAACAAGTGCTAACCCAGTTTGGACCAGTGTGAACCAGTTTGGACCCCGTGTGGCTATCATGTTCCGAGTGTCCCATGAACCATCAAGGGCAGGGAGGTTCTATTTTGGTTCCCCGTGGCAACACATCTACTTGGCCAGAAATTGTGGTCGTTGAATTTCAAATTTCTGAGTGGGAGGTCTCATTCTGCCAGTCTGATTGTTGTGGTGAATGTTGCTGGTGGGGGTGGTGGTTTGTCCAGAAAGCAGAAGAGAGCCTACGGTCCGCCATCAGTGTGTGGGATGGCAGTGTACACAGAGACAGGATCTAGTGAGAAAATGATGTGAGGATGAAAACAAGGTTTGTGTAGAGAGAGAGCTGATAGTGCGGAGCATGTTGGTGGCGTCTTCAAGGTGTGCGGCTTGGCCTTGTAAGATGTGTGGGGGCAGCTGCAACGTAGACTGGACACTCACACTTCCATAATAATTATGCTTATAATCGCGCGCGCACGCACGCGCGCACACACACACACACACACACGTACTTATGCATGCATGCACGCACACACACACACACACACACACACACACACACACACACACACACACACACACACACACACACCCTTTTGAAACAAATTCCAGACTGGTCGACATACTGGAGTGAAAAAACAATGTCTTGTCACTCATATCGACATGTGGATATATCAATAGACAGATCCCATTCCGCTAGCGTGCCCCTCACTGGCCGCTCCAGAAGGTCTTGGGGTTGTGATTTTCCCCTGTGGTGGTCAGAATGCCGCGAAGTTACTGACAAGCCTTAGCCAGGAGACGAAAATCGACTCTTGACAGATGGTTCTATGCACAGGACACTATTCTATGGTCTTCTTTGTGTGTCAATAAAAGGTTTAATATTTACCTTTTAAAGCCTTTTTGTCGTGTAATGCTCATTCTTTCCACTCTCTATTCACACACACACACACACACACACACACACACACACACACACACACACACAAACGCAGGCATGCACAGACGTCCGCGCGCACACACACACACACACACCCACCACACACGCGCGCGCACACGCACACACACAGACCCCCCACACACACACCCACCCGTTTTCTCACACTCCCCCTACACACATACATACGACACACACACACACACACACACACACACACACACACACACACACATGCGTGCGCTTGCATATTTTCCAGTCAGTTTTTGCTAAACACCGTCATGATGACATAGGAAGTTTTTGCAGGTACCTGAGTTCCCTGCTACCGATTGGTTATGCATACAGAAGATAGACAAAAAGACAGACAGATAGACATACACATACACATTTAATGATGAATAATGAAAAGGAACCCTCACAACCGCCTCAGCCCTTATTCAGTGCAGCCTCAGATTACTTACACTTGAAAACAGTTCTAATATTTTCTGTTTGGTGAACTGCACAGAATGTGAATACTTCCAGTGAAAGAACACTTTAACAATAAACACTGAGGTCACAGAGAACATTAACATTTACTCTGGCTCCATTGAGGATAACTGATATGTGATGGGGAGAGAGAGAGAGAGAGAGAGAGAGAGAGAGAGAGAGAGGGGGGGGAGAACGCTGCACCATTTAAAAAAAATTAGAGAGCATGAAAAGTTAACAGAAGTACATAAAACGATTCAGAATCCACCCAAATTACTGCGGCATGCCGATCACGATACAAGCTACCAGAACTGTGCATTCAAACCATTTGATGATCTAAATAACAAGACAGTTTGGGGGCAAAAGGGAAAATCAGGAAGGAGGAGATCGGTAAAACGTCGCCAGTCTGACCGATCAAAGCGTGTGACGAAAGAACACGACCCGTTTCATCTCCGATCAGACAGTCAGTGAGTCAGTGACGAGAAAAGTACCCCCATTATCGAGATATCCTCTGTTCATTGCGTGGTTCTCAAACCTTTAATAAGGCTTTCCTCTCCTCGTCTGTCCCTGTTGCGGATGGAATGGGTGGTGTCTGCGGGTGTCTGACTGTCTGACTCTCACACAGAAATGATGGATGCATGCACGACTTTTCAATTCACATACACACACACCCACCACCCGAACATTGACAGCCAGGCAACAGAACAAACACTTTTTTTTTTGTTTTATGCTGCCCGAGCCATCAGACAAACATTTATATTAAATATATGTCCATCAATAGGTCGGCACGCCAACCATAAGGCGTACACACAGAACTATATCTAAATATAATATAACGATGACGAGGAGGATGCTAAAGTCGACGATGACGACGAAGACGATGAAGACAACGAAGATGACGAAGATGAAGAAGAGACGACGAAGTCGACGAAGACGACAAAGACGAAAGACGACGAAGATAACGTCTACGGAGTCAAGTCCGACACAGGACTAACAGAACATCACAGAGCTGTGGCTCAGAAAACACTACCACACCGAGGACGTCTCTGCCGACGACAAGGCGACAGTCTCACACAGGAGCTGTGGCTCACACACAAAAACACAGAACGCAGGGACGGTCTAGCCAACAGGCCGCTGGATCAAATCTCGGGAGCGGCGCTCTGGCTTGGCAGCAGCGGCGTCTCCGGCCCAACTGGCTCAGTGGGTAGTCGGTCCCGGGCGCAGTGACAGGTAGGGTAGTTGTCGGCACTCAGGCTGGCCTCTCAACACCGAAACAAAGTGGAGAACAAGGGGGTAGAACATGGCTACGGCCCCGACCCTCAGAAAGTGGCAGGCAGTCCCCTTCAAAACCATGGTACGCTTCTACCTGGGGAAACTGATTAACTACCTTGACTATCTTGGCTACTATTCATTACAATCACGACTATATTCATATTCATTAGCCACGTCACATTCCACTAGAACTTGGGACAAACATCAGCATATTCTATTCTTTCTTCAACATTCCCTTTTCCGGAATCAAAACACTACAACATTCCCTTTTCCGGAATCATAACACTACAACATTCCCTTTTCCGGAATCATAACACAACATTCCCTTTTCCGGAATCACAGCACTACACAGGAAAGAATTTCAATATAAACCTTTCAGAATATAGTTTTCCAAACTGGGAAAAGATTCCCACCTAGACCCTCTTCAATAAACCAGTTTAA
>JADBJO010006688.1:27500-40000 GCA_016801955.1 Conus betulinus | reverse complement strand
GTTGACAGCATCTGGTCGCATGAACTTCTTGCTTTTTTGACAAAAATGGTCTTGCTGAGTCTTGGGGGAAAAGATTTTTTTACCATAATATGATTTAATACACATTAGTAATGCAAGGTTGTTGAACAGGGTGACAAATAAATTCAACAGAGAAAAGAAGAAGAACTGACATCTTTGTGAAAAACAAAAAATACCCAAGTTTCACGAAAATGTTTTGTTACAAAGATTGCAAGCTGTAGACTAAGGGCTGGATTTTGCACTGGATCGATTTTTTCGTTTATTTTATTCGCCCAAATCAGGTTCGACTTTAGAAACAACAACAAAACATCCTACATATTCAGGGGCTGGAATAACCCAGTTGGTAGAGCGCTAGACTCGTGGTCCTGGGGTTGCGGGTTCAAATCTCCGCCGGGCTGTTTCGGTACAGGGGGATTTTTTCCTCGGAGTTAACATTGGTTCTGACTCCATTCCCATAAAGTCCTTCGACTATAAACCGAGTTCCACATGTGAACGCACGCAAAGCATCTTGCACACACCATCCCATCACACACACACACACAACACACACACACACACACACACACACACACACACACACACACACACACACACACACAAAATCCATCACCAACTTTCGGAAGAGAAGGCCAGTTTGGCCGTTGGTGTGGATGACACGTTACACATAGCATGCACCTTCCCCGAAGTTGGAGTGTGGATTTCTTAATGGCGGGATAAAAAAACGGTCTTACACACGAAACTCCACTCCCTTTGTTGGGTAGATGGGATTAATACTTGCCTGTCTACACAGAGAAGGTCCGCAGGAGTATCATCCTGCGTATGCACAAAGAAAGAAAGCAAAAAATCCTACACATTCAAAGTAAGACTTTGTTTGAAACAGTGATAGCTTCCTAGGAGATTTACGATAAACTTATGACAGCAATCGATGAGCATTACCATGACTAGGGCCTTTGAAATCAGGCTGACTGCTTCCATGTCAACCTGGCACTGCTAGTCGCCTCTGTGCTGCTTATCTTAATGCCTTTGTTAAGGGGAGATATTGGGGGTTGACAGGGAGGTGGGTGTCATGTAGGTGTCAAGTCTAGAGATGACTGAACTTGCCATTCCATCCTGTCTGGCATTCCCTCCCCACGATATATTCCCGTGCCTTCGATCCGCCTGGTCCCCAAAGAACGAGCTACACTAGTTTCAGAATGATTCTAGGAATGTGCTGAAGTCATAGTATCCTATTTCCTGATATCTCTGCCCCACCCCTACCCAGTCCCCTTGCTTGCCCCTGCGATTCCCCCCATCACCCTCCCCCCAACACACACACACACACACACACACACACACACACACACACACACACACACACACACACACACACACACACACACACAAAACATGTATGGGATGCACCAGAGTTATAGTCCTTGACATGGTCCTCGAGGATACACTCTGACACCGGGTAACAAAATTCTCATTAAATTAGCTGATTGGAATGGGATAAACATGCAGGGTGGCACTTCTACACAGTGACTATTTATTTGCGCGAGTGCGCTCGCACACGCAAACGCGCGCGCGCGCGCGCGCGCGCACACACACACACACACACACACACACACACATACACACACACACACTCACACACACACACACACACACACACACACACACACACACACACACACACACACAGACCACACAACACCACGCCTATCAACGCCTATCAACGCCTATCTGGCGCTGAAGTGGATGAAGATAAGTGATTGCTCATTCATTTTCGAGTTTTGTCTTCTGATTCGTTTGCCTACTTTTCTTTGGCGGTGCGCTATCACTGCCATCTACGATTTTCAAAATGTTTTAGTTAGTGCACAAATAGAATTTTAAAGAATATTTCCAGCCCTAAAACTCCACAGTAATAAACATTGAATCACAGAGAACATCTTTTATTACACTGGTCCATCTACGATACTTAACCAAAGAGAGAGAGAGAGAGAGAGAGAGAGAGAGAGAGAGAGAGAGAGAGAGAGAGACAGAGAGAGAGAGAGATGCAACGCACAGATATTTTTGAAAGGCAGAAACCTCAAATAGAGTGAACAGTCAACAGAAACATATACAACATTTCAGAAGCCATCCAAATGATTGAGGTATTCAGATTACAGAACAAATTACTGGCACCGTATACTCACACCCTTTGTTATTCAAATAATAACAAGACTGCTGAAAGAAAGAAGACGGGGAGGAGGAGGGAGTACAACTGAAACACATGGACAGACTGACCGGTCAAAGCGTGTGACAAAAGAACACGGCCTGTGTCATCTCCATCAGAAAGTCAGTGAGTCAGTGACAAGAAAAGTACCCCCCTTATCGATATTTCCTCTCTCTCAATGCGTGGTTCTCAAACCTTTAATAAGGTTTTCCACTCTCCGTCTGTCCCATTTTCCCCAGCGCTGACTATTGACATTTTGACTTCCGCCAGGGGACGTTACTCTGTGAAGATGGTGGCTGCCAGGGAGATGATTGACTGCAGCCAGACGATCAGTTGTCAGGGAGGTAATGGAGTTGTCAGAGGGCCAGAGATGTTGGTCACTGTGGAGAACTATCATTGTTTCACTTTCAGAAGAAATGATTTTCACGCTCATTGGAGCATTTTGGTGTCTTTTTTTTTCTGGTTGGTTAACAATTCAGCTATGTAAAAGCTTCAAATGATGCTTCATGGTGACTTTTGACATGTGATGCTTGCATGGTGAAGGCTCCTCTCACAAAACACTCCACCCTCGCTTCTTGCCCTTTTTCTCAAAGAACTGCATGTAAGCGTCTTCCAGATTCTGGGCTGGATGAAAGTGAAGAACATCCAATGAGATTTCTGGCAAAAGGAAAATCTCTACTGCTATATCTTAATTTTCATACATGTTTACAGCAGAATGACACAATGTTAGAGTGATATCAGTCGAGCATTTCAGGGCAGGGTGACGTTTCCTTTATAGATGATGAAACGTCGAATAGCGCTTACAACACAGATGTCTCAACGTTTGATGTTAACACCGTCCATTAAGGAGCCATTTTTGTTTTAAAAGACCTTAAATCTGAGAGAAACGGGGAGGCTAAGAGACAGACAGACAGGAACACACGCATAACACACATACACCATTACACACACACACACACACACACACACACACACACACACACACACACACACACACACACACACGCGCGCATGCACGCACGCGCACACACACACACACACACACATCTCCACGCATGCACACATTCGCACACATATGCATGCGTGCATGCACGCACACACACAGATGCACCGCACACACACGCGCACGCGCACACACACGCACACACACACATCTCCACGCATGCAAACATTCGCACACATATGCATGCGTGCATGCACGAACACACACTGATGTACCACACACACACACACACACACACACACACACACACACACACACACACACACACGAGTGCGTGCACACATACACACAGATATTCACACGCATTAAAACATATTCTCTCATAAGAAATCAACAGAGAATATTAAGATCGTGAACGAAAAGAAAATCTGAGTAGTGATGTACTTATAACTTTCAGTGATCACAGCTGAATAGTCATGTGTGTGCAAATTAAGACATCAAGGTTAGACATTTCATGTGTGAATCAAGCATCTGTTATTAGTTTTGTGTCAGTAAATCTCTGGAATGTTATCCAAATAGAAGTGTATCATGGTTGATGCATTTGTGTGTGTGTGTGTGTGTGTGTGTGTGTGTGTGTGTGTGTGTGTGTGTGTGTGTGTGTGTGTGTGTGTGTGTGTGTGTGTGTGTGTGTGTGTGTGTGTGTGTGTGTGTGTGTGTGTGTGTGTGTGTGTGTGTGTTAGCTTTGTTTAAGCCCACTTGTTGCATGATTCTTCTTTCTTTTCTTTCTTTTTTTTTTTTTTTTTTTTGCTATTGAATGGTGAATTGTACCTCTTTGCACCAGAGTGTAGACAACTAATGCTGACAAGATGAATCATCATTCGCCACTCTCGCTCACTCTCACAGACACAGAACAGACCCACACAGACGAGAAGAGAGAGAGAGAGAGAGAGAGAGAGAGAGAGAGAGAGAGAGAGAGAGAGAGAGAGAGAGAGAGAGAGGAAAGAGAGAGAGAAGCAAGAAAATTCAAGCAAGAGAAATAAATTTGGAGGCAAATTCCATTTGAAGGCTGTATAATATCTGACTGAGACACTCAAAGAGTGGAAAAAAAAAAAATGGCCAGTATGACTCGCCATTTCCAGCCATGGCTTAGTTCACTTTCATCATTAAAGCGTGAAAAATACGCCTCCCAAATCCAACTGCCATTCCTCTTCTTCTGTGGCCGGTGCCATAGTGTCCACCACCTGTGAAATTAGTCTCTCTTCCTTCGGTATTTCCCCTTTCCCTCATGTTCCCCCCCCCCCAACCTCCCCCATCCCATTCTCTGTTTATCGAACTTCCGCGGGAAAGAATTTTGGAAGTGTGGTTTATGTCTGTCGATGTCTCCAACATTGTGTTTGATCCTCCAAATTTGTATTCCACATGAATGTACTTACTTTCATCATCTGGGCAATTGTGTAATACTTAATATATATTCCTACAGATTTTTGAACAGATCCTTTATAGCCGAGACAGAGAAAAAAAATCTGTTTAATTTGCTGCTTTGATGCAGCTCCAATCGCTTGGATTCACTATGATGATCCTTTCGTCCAGTCTTCCCTTGCGACATTTGGCAGGATATGCCTATAAGGGGTTTATCGTAGCTCTATATCTAGCAACACATCCAGTTATGTTTCCACCTCTGTTTGGTATGCAACGAATTAAATGGTGTGATTAGGACAGGTCTTAACTTCATGTTTGCTGCCACGATGGCTTATCATATCATTGAACCTCTTTCTTTGGTAAGCAAAGAAATAGTTGTAGGTGATCAAAATGTATAAAAAGAATGTTCATTTTGTGATGTTGAATTTAGTGCTGAAAATACAGGGCTGTCCCGATTCGGTGCACGTGATGGCTAGCAATGTTTGAACAACATCGTATTGTCAAGTTCAAGAACGCTGATATTTGTACTTACTGTGAAAGTGCTAACTTTAAAGCTTTACAATTGGTTTTGTTGACAGAAAATATATCTGGCCAATGTTATGGAAAAAAAAGAGAATACCCATAGAAAATGAGTGAAGTGATAAAGAGTATGATTGGTGTTGTAAAACAAATAATACGCGCAAATATGATGTAACAGAAACGTTGTACATGCGTTGTACAGCTTAAAACAAGCTGGTATATTTACTGAGTAGTTTTGTTTTCACGTCTTACTGATAACATTACTGATGAAATGAACTTGCTGATGAAATTACTGATGAAATGAACTTGCTGATGAAATTACGCAGCAAAGAAAATATGGCATAACACACTTTTATGTTATTTTTCCCCATTCTTATGCTTTATGCAGATAATGGATTCTTCACCCTGGTATAGTCGTTGGTCTCCAGTGCAGTTGAATGTGTTCAACAATGTTTCAAAAGCACTTATTTTCACAATTAACCTTCAAATATGAAAAAGAAAAACATGTTCTAATCAGGAATGAGCACACATTGCTTCAAAAGAAGAAATGGCCCTAAGGTGGTTAAAAGTTCAAAGTTATTCCTGTCAACGTATATGCGAATATTCTTTTTTTGATGGTTTGACATTTTCATATGCATTGGATGGTATGTCCTTGAAATCCAAAAAGGGTGTTTATGGAATTCTTCATTTTCTGCAGTCTTGCAAAGAAAACTGCCAGAAACTGTTCTTCAGATGTATTCAATTGTCTTATTTCTATGTTAAGCCATGACTCAGAATTTTGGGGATTGATGACAGACCATACTTTATTGGAAGCATACATGCATTTGTTATTAAACATCTACAGTGCATTGGATGAAAAACATAAAGCACGTAATTTTCCCGCAAGCCAGACAGATATTTCGCATTTGCTATTAAACATCTACTGAACAGTGGATGAAAAACATTAAGGACATCATCTTACCAAAAATCAGCAGATTTCCTTTATGCAATATTTGTTGGAGACAAGGTGGTCATCGAGCCAGCAGAGAGAGAGAAAGAGAGAGAGAGAGAGAGAGAGAGAGAGAGAGAGAGAGAGAGAGAGAGAGAGAGAGAGAGAGAGAGAGAGAGAGAGAGAGAGAGAGAGAGAGAGAGAGAGAGAGAGAGAGAGAGAGAGAGAGAGAGACTGCTGGTGACGTGATTCAGAATAGCTGCCAGAAATAAACCAACTTGGAGGGGAGGGGGGGAGAGAGAGAAAGAGAGAAAAAGAATCTGAAGTCATGGGACAAAGGAAAGACAAAGCTGAATTGACGACTTCCGTGCGGCGACAAGTTCCAGACAGGGGTTGCGTGCTGACCAGTCCTCAGACCCTCTGTCTCCCTGTAACACCAGCTGGAGTATATTGCCCTGTCAGCCATCAGTGGAGGTGAGGACCCCGCTGCCCTGGAGCACCTGTCTGCAGTGACACAGTGACAGGCTGACAAAGACAGGCGGCGCACGTGCCGTGGAAAACTGTTCACACAGAAAGAGGCCTGCTCCCCTGGAGGGATGTAAAACGAACGCGAACTGTTTTAAGCAGTGAGAATGAATTGCCCTCAGAAGTCTGTCTATCTATCTATCTATCTATCTATCTATCTATCTATCTATCTATCTACGCATGCATGTATATGTATGCATGTATATATGTATGTATTTACATACGTGTGTATGTACGTATGTATGTATGTGCAAGCCACTCTCTGTCATTCTCTCTCTTTCAGTGTGATAGACATTGGTAGCCGGGCTGTTCATTTGTTGTTACACGACAAACATTCAGAAGCAATCTTTTCATGAAGGAGAAAACATATTCCTGGAGTGTGTTTCATCTTGTCACTGCATCAGTCTACTGCCTCTTCTCACGCATTCCTGTTTTGTCTGTGAGAGTAAAGTGGAAAGGCAGAAATATGTGGAGGTATATAGGGGGGGGTGTATGTACGTAGGGGGGGATGGGGGGGGGGGGGGGGGGGGGGGGGGGGGTCACTCTCTGGGGGGGGGGGGGGGGGGGGGGGTGGGGGGGGGGGGGGGGACAAACATTCAGAAGCAATCTTTGCATGAAGGAGAAAACATATTCCTGGGGTGGGGGGGGGGGGGGGGGGGGGGGGGGGTGGGGGGGGGGGGGGGGGGGGGGGGGGGGGGGGGGGGGGGGGGGAGGGGGGGGGGGGGGGGGGGGGAGCAGAGTCGGGGAGGGCAGGGAGTAATATTTTTCTGCATTGACCAGGGCTCCACATACACTGGTGGAGAAGAAAGACTACTCTCGATGCCTGTTGAAGCTGAAGATCTGACAAATATAGTAACTTTCATCTGTCCTGAACTCTTTTTTTCCCAAAGAGAGTTTAATTGATTCTGGACGCAGATGTGGCGTTAGATTCTCGACATGAGCTGTATGTATAAACATCTGTGAATCTCAAGTGTTGTGCGAATCTTTTTCTTTGATAAATGAAAGAAAACGTTTAACAAAAGACAGGGGATGGGGCAGGACAATGACGTGAAAGGAGAGGTCAGCAGAGAAAGGAAAAAAAAAAAAAAAAAGAATTGCCCATATGTCTGCGGTGTGACTGAAGCCTTGAGCCCTGAGCAGGGGAGATCAGGAAAACTGGCGTCTCTGTACATCCCAAACCTATCAACACCATCCGCAGCCAGCTAGTCGCCCCCAAGAACAAAACTGACAAACTGGACACAGTCTGGAGTGATCTACCAATAGACTGTCGTGACTGTGAAGAGAACTATGTCGGGGAAACTGAGAGAAAACCTTCAAAAACGCATGACAGAACACAAAAGGGAATCATCACCAGTAGGCGCCCACCTACACGCCCAGCAACATCAGTTCGATTATGAAAACATCAGCGTTCTCGACCGTGACAATAGATGCTTTTCAGCGTGGGGGTGTGAAGGAGGCTATACATATTGCCGCCAACAACCCCACACACTCAACCGGGACCAGGGCAGACACACCTTACCATCGGTGTACAACACCCTCATTGTTCAGTCACATGACCAGGGTTCGACCCGTGGTCGTGTGCACTGAACTCCAGTTCACCCAGTAGCAACACCACCGCTGAAGAAGACGGATAGAGGTCTGTCGAAAGTTCCAAAGGTAAGTGCTATTCCTAGCTGAGTGCCCTGTCTAAATCCGGTAGTTGTTACAAAAAGGAATAAGGTTTGAAATTCATTTGCTGACAATAAAGAGGAGGAGCAGGAGGAGACAAATGAGGAGGACAAGGTCAATAACATGACAAAACTGACTGGATGAAAAGGGGTTTTGTTTCATTCAAACTGGACAGAAATAGAGGTAAAAATCTTAATCAATTTGGTTTGGCTTGGTTTGAACTGATTAGATCTGCATGTCATTTTGAGTTGAAATGTTTTTCTCTAAACGGATTTTGACTGGATTCATTTAGTCACTTGATTTTGATTCTGTACGATTTGGTTTGGTACAAAGTTTAGGTTTTAGTGTTGGTTATAAGATATTGACACATAGACATTGGATTGACTAAAGATGTTGGCTGAAACTGGTTGCCTTATTCTTGATGTTTTTTCCCCCATTACATCCATCACGCCATTTTTCTGCTGTAGTTCTGGAATAACAACGTCAGCTAGAAAGAGATATAAGCGCGCGCACGCGCGCGCACACACACCATACCCACCAATCTCTCTCTCTCTCTCTCTCTCTCTCTCTCTCTCTCTCTCTCTCTCTCTCTCTCTCTCTCTCTCTCACACACACACACACACACACACACACACACACACATATATATATATATATAGTAGTTAGTTAGTTAGTCAGTTAGTTTGTTAGTTGAATCAGGAGACAGACAATAAGGGGAAGGAGGTGATGGGGGATAGAATGGGGTGGGGAAGAAGAAGTGGAGGTGGGGGAGAGGACAAAACGGTTCTCCATAAAAAAACAACAACAAAACAACAACAACAAAACTAAATCAAGAACAAAGTCTTAGACAGGAAGGGATGCAAGGAAGAGGACAGTACAAAAAGAGGGGGGGGGGGGGGGGGGGGGGGGGGGGGGGGGGGGACCAGAGACCCTACAAAAAAAAACATCATTATTGTGGGTATTTTTTTTTAAATGGATAACAAACTATCGCTAAGACGAGAAGAAACAGGATTGGAAACAAACAACAACAACAACAACAACAATTACACGAGATGGAAGATAGAGAGGCTGTCTTCGTGACCGGCTTGGTTGAGAAGGAAGGACAATGTGCGTGATCTCTCTCTCTCTCTCTCTCTCTCTCTCTCTCTCTCTCTCTCTCTCTGTGTGTCTGTCTGTCTCTCTCTCTGTGTCTCTCTTCAATAGCACCACGGTCGTGCGTGCGTTCGCGCTCGCGTGCGTGTATGGGCATGCGTGCGTACGTGCTTGTGAACGTGCCTAAGTGTGTTCGCATGTCCAAGAACGGGAAGGACACGCTTTCGATCGCTTAATTTTGCTCTCTCTCTCTCTCTCTCTCTCTCTCTCTCTCTCTCTCTCTCTCTCTCTCTCCTCTCTCTCTCTCTCTCTCTCTCTCTCTCTCTCTCTCTCTGCATGAGTGTGCATAAGCGCGTGCGCGCGCATTGTGTGTGTGCGAGTGTGTGTGTGTGTGTGTGTGTGTGTGTGTGTGTGTGTGTGTGTGTGTGTGTGTGCATATTTACACAGGATGCGTTTAAGCACGTGTGTGTGTGCGTGCGCGTGTGTGTGTGTGTGGGTGTATGTGTGTGTGTGTGTGCGTGCGCGTGCGTGCGCGCTCACACGTGTGTATGTGGGTGTGTGAGTGTGTGTGCGTGTTAAGTGTGTGTGTGTGTGTGTGTGTGTGTGTGTGTGTGTGTGTGTGTGTGTGTGTGTGGACGTGCCCGCACCCGCACCAAGAAAATCATGATGGAGGCACGATGTTGTAAGAATGCCGTCAATTCCAGTGATGGCTTTGTCTGCAGCATAAAATATTGATCTGCCTTTGATTCCACCAACAATCGCCTCCCAACAGGAGAGCTGCTGAAACCCCGACGGTCGGCTGGACTGAAAACATCTGGAGATCACTATGGGAGCACGCTAGCCTCAAAAGAATGTCTCCCCTGGAAAACCTCCATGTCCCGAGAGATAAACACCAGTAAATCCCGGAATTCCCCTCCCCCGTTGAAACAGGCAATTGTCGCGTAGAAATGCATATTTTCAGTGGAAACATCTATTTAAGAGCGCAAATATTGATTAACTGGTAAAAATGGTTGATTATTCCCAAGAAAAAGTTATTTTTCAGTGACGGTAGGTAATTGTCCTGAGAAAACATTTTTTTTTTTTCAAAATAGCTTAATAGAACAGGAAAACACGTATTTATCCTTGGAAATAGCACTATGTACTGGGGGGAATAGTTATTTCTCGTGAAAACAGCTATTTTCCGGTGAAAAAAACAGTCCTTTTAATTCAGTAATTGCTGTTTTCAGCTGTTACCTATTCTGTGGAAAGGATCTCGGAAACACAAATGATTTTCAACAATTAGTGGCTGTTTTCATGGAGAAATGGTTTTTGTTTTATATATGCTTCAAACAATGACGCCTCCCAAGCGCAAAATGATCTTTATTTTATCTCCCTTTATTTGATTTTTGTTTTGTTAAGATGTCATCCGTATTTATTCCAGGACAACAGGGCCAAGGATCCAGGACATGAATAATTCAACCCCTCTTTTAACCAATCAGAGAATGTTTCTATGTCTGGTGCGTGGATGGGAAGAAGGGTGCGGAAAGGAGGAGGGAAGGGGGGGGGGGGGGGGGGGGGGGGGGGGGGGGGGGGGAGGAGGGTAGGGTATAATTGCTGAATACATTTAAGAAATTTTCTATTATGACCTCTGTCCCTTACTAACAACATGTATTTTTGGATGTGTCAAAGGTAATGCGGATTTTCATCGGAAAAAGAATCTGGATTTGATACTGGGATTTACCTTATGACCTCGGAGAGTTTTCATAATCCTTGGGCCTTTGATTTCCATCTTTGTCTTTTTATTTATGTTACTATTTCTATCGACAAAGGTGACTCGCCGGATTCTGAAAGTTTCCTTGCGATTGGTAGAAAAATATGTCGGTATTCACCTTTTACTTACTTACTTACTTACCTACTTACTTACTTACTTACTTACTTACTTACACACACACACACACACACACACACACACACACACACACACACACACACACACACACACACACACACACACACACGCATGCATCGGACGCACGCACACACACGCACGCACGCACGCACGCGCACAGACATGCAGACACGCTGACATTCGGACGGACGAGGAAGCGGGCAAGGTGGATCAGAATGTTGCTCTAAACTCATAAACGCGTTAATGTTGAAACAACGCTTGGGAGGCCCGTTTCCTGATAATTTGCAAACAGTGTTGATGCGAGAATTACACACACACACACACACACACACACACACGCACGCACGCACGCACACGCACACACACACACACACGCACGGATGCACCACACACACACACACACACACACACACACACACACACACACACACACACACACACACACACACAGACACACTGGCACCTCGCACACACACACACACACACACACACACACACACACACACACACTCACACACACACACACATCGACACACACACACACACGCACGCACGCACGCACGCACCTTGCGCACGCACGCACAAACGCACGTCACATTCACACACACACACACACACACACACACGCACACACATTCACACACACACACACACACACACACACACACACACACACACACACACACACACACACATACACATACACATACACGCATGCGCATGCACACACACACATAGGCACACACAGAGAAGAAACACACACACGAGCGTGTGTGTGCGCACTCTCTCTCTCTCTCTCTCTCTCTCTCTCTCTCTCTCTCTCTCAGTGTGTGGGGATGGAAATGGGGGTTGGAGGGTTCAGACTGACCCGCGTTCCCAAACGCATGAGTGAATGTTTGAGTCAAGAGATGTGGAAGATCAGAGAGACCGAAGACGTGTTTCTTAGTTCCGGTCTCAGCTGTGCATGTTGTCGCGAGTTGTGCGATTGGCGACGGTGCTCACACACACGACAAAGGGACGTTACAAGGAGAAACTTGTCTCCATTGGCCCCCCCTCCCCCCTCTTATAAAAAAAAAAGACAAGTTTTTTTTTTTTCAGACTTTGAATTCAGGTTTAATTCACTCACACTTGTTCACAACGTGGTTTACGTTAGTTGGCAGCAAATATAAACACAATTTTCATTTGAAACAAGAGATGATAAAATCAGTGTTGTTGTTTTGTTGTTGTTGTTGCTTGCTTTATTTACACATTTGCTCATCATTCATTTTGGTGAAGCAAACTTTCTTTTACAAAAAAAGAGAAGCTA
>JADBJO010006688.1:12500-20000 GCA_016801955.1 Conus betulinus | reverse complement strand
TGGAAGATGACATAAAAGGAGAAAGATGAGAGTAGTGTTTTCATAAGGGCAGGAAGGAGGGGGCGCGGGGAAGGAGTGTTTGTCCAGAAACAGGCAAAGAGGAGATGACGGTTTCATAAAAGACCTGGGGCAGAGTGGGAGGGGGGTGGGGTGGGGGTGGGGGTGGGGGTTGGGGGGGGATGTGACGAGGGTGTTCCAAGCCATTACACATGGAAGATTCAATTCCTTGGATGCTTACGCTGTCCTCAGGTTTTGCATCACTCATGTTTTCGGGATTCCCCTGATCGGTGCCATCGGGACTGCTACAGCACACATTAAAATGATACCTCAGCACATGTACTCTAAACTCTCCCTCTCTTTATCTTTCTTCTCTCTCTTTCTCCCCCTCTTGCTCTTTCTCTCTCTCTCTCTCTCCTCCTCCTTCATCTCCTCCTCTCTCCTCAACATCATCATCATCATCGATCGTCTCATCAGCATCATCATTATCGGAATCTCTTCTTCTTCTCCTCCTCCTCCTCCTTCTTCTTCCATCTCTGTGTGTCTGCCTGTCTGTCTGTCGTCTGTATTTCCTCTTCTCTCTCTCCTCTCTCTCTCTCTCTCTCGCCCTTTTCTATATCTCTGGAACAAGAATAAAGATAAACATTCGAAAACTCACATTCTAACTGCTGCTGGCAGTTTTGACAGCACTGTGGTTAAGGACAACAGAATAAGAAGAATCAGAAAGGATGTTCCTTTGTAGCAAACATTGACGTCACTGTAATCAGGACAACAGAAATCAGAAAAATCAGATTTTGCCTCCCTTCCTCTCTCTCTCTTTCTCTCTGTCTCTCTCTGTCTCTCTAACTTTTCTCTCTCTCCTTGTCTCTCCTCCCTGTGCGTGCGCACTCACATTCACACACACAAACCACACACACACACACACACACACACACACACACACACAACACACACACACACACACACACACACACACACGACAACACACACACACACTAACACACAGAGAGAGTGAGTGTGTAAACGTGAACGAATATAACAATAATGCAAAGGCTTTATTGTAGAGTTGCTGAGGTATCCGTTTGTCTCTTGACACAGTAGAGTCTCGTCATAGTCGCATTATCATCAGAAGAATATGCTATAAATGCAACACCAACAGCAGCAATTGTTATAATGATAATAAGAATGCACACACAAAGAGCCAAAGCACACAAACAAAAACATCACATGTACACAAATAAGCTAAGCTGTTCAGTAATCATTATAAATCATCAGTTCTACATTACTTTAAGAAGCAGCAATAAAAATGGAAACAAATTAAGCTATAGCAACTGCACAAACAAGAGCAGTGGCAAACATGTATATGCTGACAATAAATGGGAGAATATTTGTTTATGCTGTTGTTTGTCATTGTTATTGTCGTTCACCATCTTCAAAAGAAAATCATTATCACCATCACCTCCCATTAACAAGATTGCTGTCATAATCATCGTGGCATACAGACCCTTCGTGAGAGTTTCGACGCCCTAAGCGACTCATCAGGGGTGAAAAAAAAATGCGCTGGCTGGCGATGGACAATGAAGGCTGGGGTGCATTAGCCTTGAGGTTGTTGGAGCGCGCGGTCCATTAGCTCTCTCTCAAACGAGTGGACAGGTGAGAGAGGGTGGGGCAGTGGGGACTGGGGAGAGAAAAGGAGGGGCGGTGGGGGGAGGGAAAGGGGGTGGTCCCTTTTGACAGGAGGTCCCTGGAATGACGCTCCCATTACATTTCTGATCCCCAGGACACATGTTCAAAAATGGGATTTATGTCCATACCCGATATATTCTAGTGAGTTTCACACCCATCTAGTCTGTTTCATGAATTCCTCTGTGCTTCTGGCATTGTGTGAGCATGTGTGTGTGTGTGTGTGTGTGTGTGTGTGTGTGTGTGTGTGTGTGTGTGTGGTGTGTGTGTTTGTATGTGTGTGTGTGTGTGTGTGTGTGTGTGTGTGTGTGTGTGTGTGAGTGAGAGAGAGGAGAGAGAGAGAGAGAGAGAGAGAGGAGAGAGAGAGAGAGAGAGGAGAGAGAGAGAGAGAGAGAGAGAGTGACATTGAATGCATTCTTTTGTCCCGCCAAATAAACGTGATCAAGTTCCCTTTTTCAAATAATCTAATGGCCACTGAAATCAATAAATCAGATTCAGATTATTTAGGTCTGCGCACACACACGCAGATGCACATTACACAGTCGTCTCTCTCTCTCTTCTCTCTCTCTCTCTCTCTCTCTCGTTTATTTATGCACGCCCCCCCCCCCCACACACCACACACACACCACACACACACACACACACATGATTTCTCTTGCAGGTCAGATCATGCTCATGCCCATTGTTCTCTAAATTTCGTTTTCCTTCTGATATCCATTCCTAACTCTCACTGCCACAGATTTTAGGATTTCTTCACAACCCTTATTCTGCAGAACTGTACTCAAACGTTCCTTTGACAGAAAAACCAGATTTTAGCAGCCGGTACTTCGCTATTTAAAAGTCAAAAAATAATTATTCATCAAGTTCTTCACTCCCTACTACCCCTGTCTATGCAGTCTTTCTCCTCCCCCCTCCCTTTTCCCAGCTCCCATCCCTCTTCTCTTCTACCCCTGGAAAGAAAAAGACAGAGTGAGAGGATTCCATAGAAAAGCAGGGAGGAGAAGATTCCATGGAAAACAAACAGAGGAGATAAAAAAAAAAAAAATCTATGAAGAGACAGAGAGAGCAGAAGGACTCCATAAGAAAGAGGAAAGCAGGGGATAAAGAATTCCATAAACAGTCAAAGAGGTGACGAAGATCCCACAAAAAAGGCAGAAAAAGAAAAAAAATCTTAAAAAAAAAAAAGCAATGAAGACTGGATTTCCTAAAAGGGCAGAGAAGATAAAAATCCACAAACGAACAATGAGGACAGGTTTTCATTCATGAAAGGGCAGAGAAGATGGAAGTCCATAAAAGGGCAAGGAGGACAGGATTTGATAAAAGGGCAGCGAAGATAAAAAAATCCACACAAAAACAAATGAAGACAGGATTTGATAAAAGGATAGACAAGATAAAAATCCATAAAAGGGAAACGAGGAAGGATTTGATAACAGGGCAGAGAAGATAAAAAATCCATAAAAGGGCAACGAGTAAGGAGTTGATAAAAGGGGCAGAGAAGATAAAAATCCATAAAAGGGCAACGAGGAAGGATTTCATAAAAGGGCAGAGAAGATGAAAAATCCATAAAAGGGCAATCAGGAGAGAAGGGTTTCCATATAAAGGGGCTGACCACGAATGAAGAGGATTCCAGAGGAGAAGAAATCTTTAAAAGCACAAGGAGGACGTAATCATTTCTATGTAAAAAAAAATTAAGAACAAAATCTATAGAAGCACAAGGAGGACGTAATCATTCTATGTAAAAAAAAAGAACAAAAAGACTCCATACTGGAAAGAAATATATGTTATAAAAGGGCAATGCAGAAGAGAAGAGAACTGCCTGCATCCCCCTCCCCTGCCCCGAGCGCCCCCGCCCCATCCCTCCAAATGCCTAAAAGGACACAAAGGTTCCAGAAAAGGATACGGTGGGGGCGAGGACTCCATAAAAAGACAGAGGGGAAAGAAGGATTTCACGACAGAGCAGCATGCAACCAATTCTAAGAGAGGTCGAGAAGAGGAGGGGTCTAATTAAAAGCATACCATAGGTTATAAGACATCGATAGCAACAATATCTATTGTTCTAAAAGCATACCATAGATCTATGACATCGATAGCAACAATATCTATTGTTCTAAAAGCATTTACCATAGATCTATGACATTGGTAGCAACAAATAACTATTGTTCTAAAAGCATACCATAGATCTATGACATCGGTAGCAACAATAAAATATTGTTCTAAAAGCATACCATAGATCTATGACATCGGTAGCAACGGTTTGCCGTAAGGTCTAATTAAACAGCAGAGAGAGAGAGAGAGAGAGGAGAGAGAGAGAGGAGAGAGAGAGAGGAGAGGTCCATTAAATGACAGGGAAGAAATAATGGTTCCATGAAAGACCAGGAGTTGTGAAACAAGAATCCATCAACAGGCAGGGTCAGGATGAGGGTTTTTATGAAGTAGGAAAGGAGGAGAGAAGAGTTTCATAAAAAGGTTAGGGAGGACAGAAGTGTTCCTTTAATCAAGAAGGGTGGGGGAGGAGACGAGGGTTTCATAAACGTCCGAGGAGGAAGAACAGGGTCAAATAAAAGACAGGGAGGAGAGCTTTCTTAAAAGAGCGAAGGAAAGAGAGGATAGTTCATATCGGACAGAGAAGAGCGCGAAGGGTTTTTATAAAATGGCTGGGGGGGGGAGGGAGGGGGGGGGGGGGGGGGGGGGAGGAGGGGTAGGACTTTCATAAAGGGGCAGGGAGAAAGAAGAAACAGAAGGTTTTTACTGAAAAAGGAAAGAAAGGCAGCAAGTTTTTTTTTCTTTTACAAACAACAAAGAGAGGAATGTTCATATTATGGTATGAACGAGAGTAATTCGATATAAGGCAGACAGTGTTGTAAGATTTCATGAATTGGCAGAGAGAGAAAAATAGGGTTTCATAACAACAAAAGGCAGGGAGGAGAAGATTTTTTTGAAAGGGGCAGTGAGGCGAGGGGAAGGGGGGTTGGTAATATGCCATGGAAGAGAGGAGGTTTCTCAAACGAGCAGAGGAGAACAGCAGGTTTTTTTTAAAAAAAGGCCGGTGAGGAGAAGTGGGTTTCGTGAGAGGCGCGCGGAAAGGAGGGGAGGGTTTCATGAAAGGACAGAGAGGAGTAGAAGGGTTTGTCATAATGTCAAGGTGAAAGGTTTCGATTAAAACAGTGGAACACAAAGGAGTGTTCTATAAAAAACATGCAGGAGAGGCCGGTGTCGTAGAAGGGCTGGAAGGAAATGAGGGTTCCATAAAGAGTAAGGAAAAGAGGAGGAGGGTTCTCTGAAAATAATCAGGATTTCAGGGTTCCATAACACGGCAGGGAGCATAGGAAAGTTCCACTAAATAGGACGTGGAGGAGGTGAGGATTCCCAAAAAGAGGGCAGACTGCAGAGGAGACACTAAAAGTAGGGGAAGAGAAGATGATTCAAAAACGAGGCAGGGGGACAAGGTAGATTTAAGTTGCAGGGAGGAAAGTTGAAGTTCCAAAACGGAAATGAGGGAAAGGACGTTTTCATAAACTAGCAAAGAGAGGAAAAGAAGGATTTTATTTTTTAAAAAAAAAGAAAAGAAAAAAAAAAAGGCTGAGAGGAGGGAGAGAGGTTCTACCAGAAACAGGCAGGATGGCGGGGACATAAATGGACACGGAGGAGAACACGGCTCCATAACAGGCTAGTAAGGAGAAGAAGGTGTCAGGACAGAGCAGGGAGGATGAACATCCTTGATAACACAGAGGAAAAAAACAGAAGGGTTTTATACCAGAGAGGGGGGCGATTCCCATAGAACATCGCGGCAAGAGAATTCTACATAGGTGAAGGCTGGAGTTAAGGATTCCATGAAAAGGCGAGGGGAAGGGGAAGGATTCAGAAAGCTGGCACACAGGGGAGGAAGAATTTGTAAAGGAAATGGATGATGATTTGATGAGAGGGTTCCATAAAAACAACTAAAAAAAAAAACCTGAGGGGTTCCGTACAGGAAGCAAGAACAGAAAAAGGGTTTCATGAAAGAACTAAGAAGAGAGAAAAGAGCTCAAAACAAGAACTAGGATGACAGGAGGTGTCAGTGCACCATATCAAGTGACCATATCAAGTGCACGTGTTTGAAACACTGTTTCCCTTTACTTATTCATCATTCATAGCTAATTTAGACTCTAAGTCCAGGGGATGGTCAGTAAACCTAACGAGTTAAAACTTGTAAGTGTTCCTTATGTCAAAAAGTTTTCAGAATGTAGACTATAGTAAAACCACCCACACTCCCTGAGAGGGTATCGTGATTCAAATAACAAGTTAGTTTGCCTGGCAGGGTTTTTTTTTTTTTTTTTAGCAGTATCTGCAGTTAAAGCATGAATTTGCTTGACTGCAGGCAAAGCATGATTTTGGCTTGACGAAAAGCATGATTTTGGCTTTGACTGCAAGGAAAAGCATGATTTCAGCTTGACTGCAAAAAAAGAAGCATGATTTTGGCTGACTGCAAGAAAAGCATGATTTCGGCTTGACTGCAAGAAAAGCATGCTTTTGGCTTGACTGCAAGAAAAAGCATGATTTTGGCTTGGAACTTGACAAAGAAAAGCATGGATTTTGGCTTTGACTGCAAGAAAACATGATTTTTGCCCGTGATAGGATAATTAGTGCTCACTGGCTGTTGCTGGACGACCTGACTAAGATAACAGTCAGTGTTAGCAGAGAGAGAGAGAGAGAGAGAGAGGATTGCGAGAGAAGAGAGAGAGAGAGTGGCCTCAACTGTGCTAACATTTAATATCGGAGCTGTGTTTCAGAGATGCTATATGGGAGAGTGACCCTCACCTCTGTAGAAAAAAAAAAAAAGTTTAATTGCAAATCAAGGCATTGAATTGCCAGTGTAAGCCTAACCATGGGAAGGAAGCAAGGTTGAATGCGGGAGCTCGTGTAGCACAGCGAGTGAAAGTGGAGTCAAGGACGTGTTCATTTGTATGACCATGGAATTCTGCTCTCTTGGTCTCTGCCACTCCAAGGGGTCACCGACCCACCTTGCAAGGAAGGGTACTGTAAAGGAACTCACAAGACCAGGGTTCCATCAAAGATTTTAAGCAGATGAGAGAGAGAGAGAGGAGAGAGAGAGAGAGAGAGAGGAGGAGAGATGAGAGAGAGAGAGAGAGAGAGAGAGGGTTTGTTAAAGAACTCAGAAGTCCCGGTACGTCCACGATTGAAAGTGATTAGGACAGGCGAATGGCAGCCGGAGCCATGGGGTCAGGAAAAGGATGGGGCGACAGGAGCGTGACACGCGAGAGAGACCAGGAGTACAGGGACAGGTTCATCTGTGAAAGACCGGGAGGAGAGCTGGCTTCTGTCTGCACTCCAAGGGTCACACCGACCCCCCATGCCAGAAGGGTCGTAAAGACCTCGACAAAGGGGGTTCCATCAAAGATTGCAGAAGAGAGAGGGGGAGAGAAGCAGAAGAGAGAGAACGATGGGATGAGAGACCGAAAGGTTGAGAGAGGAGCGGAGTGTTAAAGAAATCAGAAGCCAGGACGGTTTCATAAAGAGAAACAGGAGCCGGGGAGGGTCATGAAAAGAGATGGGGAGACAGGAGGTTAATAAGAGAAGAGACCAGGACAGAAAGAGCCTGTGAAGAAAGAGAGGAGAGTTTCTATTATTGAAAGTATGGTACGAAGGGAAGAAGTCGGATAAAAGGACGGAGAAGACAGAGGGTTTTGTTTCGTTTAAAAAATGCGGACAGAGAAGGAAAGAGGAGGCCACAGAAAAAAGGAAAGAAAGTTTCAGTAGGAAAAAGACGAAGAGGTTTTAAAAAAGTTTAAAAAAAAATAAACAAGGAACAGGGAAAAAAAA
>JADBJO010006688.1:0-2500 GCA_016801955.1 Conus betulinus | reverse complement strand
CATTGCAGGCGTTAATTGCTGCTGTTTACGATGATGCTGTTGCGTAAGAATGCTGCTGCTTCTGTTTTTAGAATCATTATTTTAGGCACTGCGTCTTCTGCTGTTATTACCTTAATTACTACAGCTGCTACTTGTTGCTGCTGCTGTTAAGACAGGAAGCTGGCATTATATCCAATGAAAGGCTCTATTCCCTAACTTTTTAATCACCAACCCAAGAGACGTTTACTTCATCACTCTTTATACGCATCGACCTTTTGTCTCACGTACGTTATTTTCTTTTGGTCTTGGTTCTTTTCCCTGTTTGACATAGTCATTTTTCGTCTGTGTCACATTCCCTGTTTGACATAGTCATTTGTCGTCTGTGTCACATTCCCTGTTTGACATAGTCATTTGTCGTCTGTGTCACATTCCCTGTTTGACATAGTCATTTGTCGTCTGTGTCACATTCCCTGTTTGACATAGTCATTTGTCGTCTGTGTCACATTCCCTGTTTGACATAGTCATTTGTCGTCTGTGTCACATTCCCTGTTTGACATAGTCATTTGTCGTCTGTGTCACATACCTGTTTGACATAGTCATTTGTCGTCTGTGTCACATTCCCTGTTTGATATAGCCATTTGTCGTCTGTGTCACATTCCCTGTTTGATATAGTCATTTGTCGTCTGTGTCACATTCCCTGTTTGACATAGTCATTTGTCGTCTGTGTCACATTCCCTGCTTGACATAGTCATTTGTCGACTGTGTCACATTCCCTGTTTGACATAGTCATTTGTCGTCTGTGTCACATTCCCTGTTTGACATAGTCATTTGTCGTCTGGTCACATTCCCTGTTTGACATAGTCATTTGTCGTCTGTGTCACATTCCCTGTTTGACATAGTCATTTGTCGTCTGTGTCACATTCCCTGTTTGACATAGTCATTTGTCGTCTGTGTCACATTCCCTGTTTGACATAGTCATTTGTCGTCTGTGTCACATTCCCTGCTTGACATAGTCATTTGTCGTCTGTGTCACATTCCCTGCTTGACATAGTCATTTGTCGTCTGTGTCACATTCCCTGTTTGGTATAGTCATTTGTCGTCTGTGTCACATTCCCTGTTTGACATAGTCATTTGTCGTCTGTGTCACATACCCTGTTTGACATAGTCATTTGTCGACTGTGTCACATTCCCTGTTTGACATAGTCATTTGTCGTCTGTGTCACATTCCCTGTTTGACATAGTCATTTGTCGTCTGTGTCACATACCTGCATGCTGAAATACGTCGCTTCGGTGTTGTATTTGCTTTCTTTAGTCATTTGATGGATGGGTGATTCAAGATTTATTTTCTTGCTTCAACTGCTTTGCCGTTGCTACTTTGTTTTACAGGTTAAGTAAGCTTTTGTTTTCTTCTCTCTTTTCTTCTTTCTTTCCTATGCTGTCTGATCTGTGTGTGTCTCTCAGTGGCATTAACGTAACACCCCCCACTGGGCTCCCCTCTCTCCAAGCTACACCCCCAGTCAACATCGTCTCGTAGCCTCATCACCAGCGATATACTGGGGCTATCATCATGATTTAGCTACCCAACAGGAGAGTGCACTACTGTTGATCGTTTTGCGTGTAGTGGTACCTGACCAAATCCAACGAACGAACGACATCACCCGATAAAACTTGACTGAGAACAGCAATCACTCTGACTTGGCACCAGTGTGAGTGAACGTCCTTCCTCGTGTGCGGCACCACGTGCAACCACCCTCAATCCTCACCATTCTACTGACAGCACTGACTAGAACACTTCTTACCCCAGACAGGGATTTGGGGTAGAACTACAAGTCACCATGAGAAAAGGGTACAACGGAAACACATAGTTTCAGATCTGCTGGCACTAGTGATTTTGACGCAGCTTACAACGGACATGGATTTAATCCTTCAAGTGAGACTATAAACCGAGGCTCCGTGTGTGAACGCACGCATAACTTCTTGCACATACGTAAAATCCCATCACCAACTTTCGGAGAGAGGCCAGTTTTGGCCGTTGGTATGGATGACATGTTGCACATAGCATGCACCCTGCGTGAGAAATGGAAAGAATGAAGGAAGTAAGGAATTTGAGTGAACGATGTTGACTGGATGACACGGGAAACGATTGAATGAAACGCCAACTGGCAGCTCTTCAGTCGGCACTACCCGGGTAGGCAGCCCGTCGTGTAAACGATTGTGGATTGTAAAGCGCTTAGAGCTTGGTCTGTGGCCGAGGATAGGCGCTGTATAAGTATTCATAAGAATACTCTGGGGCAGAAGGAATCACACTGAGAAAAAAAAATCATTCTAGACTGCTTAAGAATCATGTACAATGCGAATATTGAAGATGACATGTGGAGTATCACTTGTGTTTGATAAGCTTGCTTTCAATATATTTATCAACACCAGCCCAGGTTGAGATTTGTAGACACCTGCTGTGCTGGTGGGGATATTTGAAAAGCCTGTCCAAGACATCTCCCATTAAAGGATCAAACTCAACTGC
>JADBJO010006687.1:122500-127500 GCA_016801955.1 Conus betulinus | reverse complement strand
TTATTATTTTTTTTTTTTTACGTCATTTCGTTTTACATAGTTCCTGCAAAGTTTAGGCGAAAGAAAACGCGCTATGGTTTAGGCCTAATCATTCCAACATGGTTTTGGCTCCGTTCCATGGTTTTGCTGCAGGCTGTCTATGAGCTTAACAGAAACTCGGTCCAAGAAAGCGAAGTTCAGTGAGTGAGAAGTCGTTTCGTCTGCTGGAGATGACTGGCCTGGTTTGAATATACTACTGTAGACGCCAGAATCAACACTTTCTTAACTGCTTTTGTTTATCAAAACATTCAAAAGGATATCAGCATTGCGGCTGTGTTGTTTATAAAACATTTAGAAGGATATCACGCATTGCGGCTTGTTGTTTATAAAAAACATTCAAAAGGATATCACGCATTGCGCGAAATACTTCCTGACTTGGCGTCTCTTCTTCCACTGCAATGCCGCCATGTTTAGGCTATACACCCATTCCACCCTGGGAGGTCTGATCAACTTATCAGGATTTTGTCGGGCTGGATAATTCAGACGAGGTGTGCTGCATACCGGTTTGGCAGTTGTTTTTGTCCTTTTGTCCTTTTCTTTCTTATTTTTTGTTTTTGTTTTAACTCAACCAGATAGAGATTAATGACAAACAGAGCTCCTGCGCAGCTTTCCTATATGCCAACCCAGAAGAGAAGAAATATTACATCATTGCGCGCGCGCGCGCGCGCCCACACACACACACACACACACACACACACACACACACACACACACACACACACACACACACACCAAGAGCCGAACAGTCAGAGTGCCCTTAAATTCAACGAACGATGCAGGGAACTGCTCCCTTGGCGCACGCCAACTGGGGGAGGGCGCCCTTACCAAACCGTAAAAACCGCGATGACCTCATAATCAACATGGATTATGGCTGTAAGTGGCTTTCGTAATTTTCCGTCCTCCAGTGACATCAAAGGGTTAACATTCTGCCTGACGCAGCCGAGGCGATGCAAAAGTCGGGAAAGAATTAATGCAGAATCAGTGTCATATCTCTGGCGTTACGAAGGTCGGCAAAGAGTTTATGCAATGCCTGTCACGTTCCAGGCGTTATGGACATCAGCAATGAGTTAACGCTCTGCTGTTCACAGTCTTGGCCCCGTGAATGCCAGGAACAGTTGACGTTCTGCTTGTCACGCCCACAGTGTTATTCAAGTACGTCAGCAATGAGTTAACGCTCTGCTGTTCACAGCCCTGGCCCCGTGAATGCCAGGAACAGTTGACGTTCTGCTTGTCACGCCCACAGTGTTATTCAAGTACGTCAGCAATGAGTTAACGCTCTGCTGTTCACAGCCTGGCCCCGTGAATGCCAGGAACAGTTGACGTTCTGCTTGTCACGCCCATAGCGTTATTCATGTACGTCAGCAATGAGTTAATGAGTTACATGTTACCTGTTACACCTTTGGCGCTATGGATGCAAACAAAAAGTGAACACTCATGTCTTTCACATCCTTGGCGTTAGGAAGCTAAGCTATGGGTGACCGCTGTGTCTGTCTCACTTCCGGCGCTATGAACCCCAGCAAAGGGTTAAACAGAGAGAGAGAGAGAGAGAGAGAGAGAGAGAGAGAGGCAGACAGACAGAAAGACAGACAGACAGACAGACAGAGAGACAGACTATGGGTGACCGCTGTGCCTGTCTCACTTCTGGTGCTATGAACCCCAGCAAAGGGTTAAACAGAGAGAGAGAGAGAGAGAGAGAGAGACAGAGACAGAGACAGAGAGACAGAGAGAGAGAGAGAGAGACAGAGAGAGACAGGCAGGCAGACAGACAGACAGACAGACAGACAGACAGGCACAGACAGACAGACAGACACAGACACACAGACACACAGACAGACAGACAAGAGAAGAGAAGAGAGAGAGAGAGAGAGAGAGAGAGAGAGAGAGAGAGAGAGAGAGAGAGAGAGATAAAGAGAGGAGAGACATAGTTATTACAGTCAGACAAACAGACCGACAGACAAACAGACTGACAAACAGACTGACATGAGGCCACGCCCGTCATCATCATCATCATCATCATCTCTCTCTCTCTCTCTCTCTCTCTCTCTCTCTCTCTCTCTCTCTCTCTCTCTCTCTCAGCGACATTGAAACCATCGGAAAAATGAGCAGTAGTGTACCACTAGTTGTCGACAGGTTGAAGGTGAAAATGGGAGCAATTGTAAACCACCGGAACAGCGCCCCTATAAAGCGGAAGTCTTCGTCCATTATGTCATTATCATTGCCACGAGGGGGTGTTAAGTCGAGGCTGGGGTTGAGAGGGAAAGGATGGTAGGTGGGGGAGGGGTGGTACAATGGAAAGGGGATGGAAGAGAGGAGCCAGCGGGGGTAAGGGTTCAATTCCAGCAATATTGATTATCGTTCAGCTGACCACATAGGGTACATCAGTACTGTCACATCGCCACATTGCTCCCACATAACATCTGTCCTTAAAAAAATGAAAATAATCAACCTGTTTATTACAAAACACATGCTAACTATTTTAAGCTTGATATATTTCCCGCAAAATCTTATATAACACGTAAAATACTCATCTCTTTTAGAAACAGAAACATGACACCTAATATAACAACTCTGATAAAGATTTTCGTAGAATCTGCCGTTATATTGAATGCCTTTTAAATCCCACCACAAGACTATACGAACATGTTTCATAATGATCTGATCCTCAAACGGTATGCGCTGTGGACCTCATCATTTCAAAGTACCTATGTGTATGGAAAGAGTGTCCGTTTATGATCGGCACAAAACAGTTTCTTTTGTGCAGACACCTGCGGCAGGTGACTCAAATTCTTCAAGCTTCAAACGGATCTGAACAAATGTATTATGTTTGCGCGTCCTGCCATCTTGCCAGAGGTCTTAGACGACAATTATGAACTCTGGGTTCAGATGACAGGAGGGGAGAGATGATATGGCTTCTTTTCATCTGTGGTATTTTTTTTTAGCAAGGTGAGCGGCCCTAGCATTGCATTCAACGGTAACATGACAGGAAACCCAGTCGTTCTTAAAGACCACAGGTACCATCAGATTAAAAACCATGGGTACCATCAGATTAAAAACCATGGGTGCCATCAGAGTAAAAACCACGGGTACCATCAGAGTAAAAACCATGGGTACCATCAGATTAAAAACCATGGGTACCATCAGATTAAAAAGCATGGGTACCGTCAGATTAAAAACCACGGGTACCGTCAGATTAAAAACCATGGGTACTATCAAATTAAAAAACCATGGGTACCATCAGATTAAAAACCACGGGTACCATCAGATTAAAAACCATGGGTACCATCAGATTAAAAAAACCATGGGTGCCATCAGAGTAAAAACCATGGTACCATCAGAGTAAAAACCACGGGTACCATCAGAGTAAAAACCCACGGGTACCATCAGATTAAAAACCATGGGTACCATCAGATTAAAAACCATGGGTACCATCAGATTAAAAAACATGGGTACCATCAGAGATTAAAAACCATGGGTACCATCAGATTAAAAAACATGGGTACCATCAGATTAAAAACCACGGGTACCGTCAGATTAAAAACCATGGGTACTATCAAATTAAAAACCATGGATACCATCAGATTAAAAACTATGGGTACCATCAGATTAAAAATAATGGGTACCATCAGAGTAAAAACCATTGGTACATCAGATTAAAAACCATGGATACATCAGATTAAAAACCATGGGTACCATCAGATTAAAAACCATTGGTACATCAGATTAAAAACCACTGGTACCATCAGATTAAAAACCATGGGGGTACCATCAGATTAAAAAACCATGGGTACCATCAGATTAAAGAGAAGCGTAAAGTTGAAACAAATTTCACGAATTCAGATCGGGGAAGATGTCTGATTGTCCGAGATGATGTCTGATTGTCCGAACGAATGAGTGCTATTGAAGAAGTTTATTGACTGAAGCCACATGAGGACTTTGTGCTGTCAAACATGACTTGGTGTCTTGCTGGGGGGGGGGGGGGGGGGGGGGAGTGGAAGGCAATCGGAGATATTTCTGTTCGCATTCTCTCTCCCTTGCTTCCCACACCGCCTTATTCACAAACGCATACACACCACGAGACAGACAGCTTCACATTTATATCACAATACATCAGTTTTCCATCTCCCCTTCAGATACTGTATTGTAATGAGGTCTATTTCACATTTATATCATAATACATCTGTTTCCATCTACCCTTCAGATACTGTATTGTTGTAATGAGGCCTATTTCAAATTTATATCACAATACATCTGTTTTCCATCTACCCTTCAGATACTGTATTGTTCTAATGAGGTCTATTTCACATTTATATCACATCAGTTTCCATCTACCCTTCAGATACTGTATTGTTGTAATGAGGCCTATTTCACATTTATATCACAATACATCTGTTTTCCATCTACCCTTCAGATACTGTATTGTTGTAATGAACATTCAAATTTCCGTTCCGATGTTTTCATTTCATGTATAATAATCGTTATCATCATAATCTTTATCATCTATATTTTCAGCATTTCCTGCTTTATTTGTTTCCTGTCAGTGTTAATGGCGATGGATAAATGTTCTTGGTTTTTCTCCCCCCTTTTTTCCGTAAGTTTCTTCTGAGTGTCTATGGCTACTTTTTGAACATGAATACGTTTAGATGTTCTCTATTTACAGAGTGTGTATAGTGAAGTCGGATTGCAGCTAAAACAGCATTAACAATCTTCATCGCATAGAGGAGGGTGGTGGTGGTGGTGAAGATGGTAAGATAAACGATTACCAAATGCATTGAGTTTTCATTATATCTATCTATCTATCTATCTATCTATCTATCTATCTATATATATATATATATATATATATATATATATATATATATATAGATATATATATATTAGTAGCAGCCGTAGTATCATCATCGTCATCATCATTATCATCATTGCCATCATCATCGTCATCACCACCACCACCATCAAACCAG
>JADBJO010006687.1:115000-120000 GCA_016801955.1 Conus betulinus | reverse complement strand
GTGAGGAACTGTACATATATATATATATATATATATATATATATATATATATATATATATATATATATATATATATATATATATATATGTATATATCACAAATAAAACTAGAGAGCCAGCGAGAACTCCAAAAACGCTCAACCGGGAAGGGAGCGACATAAGTTTAAAAATGTGATTAAAAAAGAGATTAAAAAACACCAACAAGCTTGTTTCCAGCTCTCTGCTCTCTAATATATAAACACCGGTAGCGTGCCCAAAATGAACACCCTGAAGAGAGCAGAGAGCTGGAAACAAGCTTGTTGGTGTTTTTTAATCTCTTTTTTAATCACATTTTTAAACTTATATATGTATATATATATATATATATATATATATATATATATATATATATATATATATGTATATATATATATATATATATATATATATATATATATATATATATAACTTTCATCTGTAGAGCTCAGAACAATTGCTTAGAGGTAAAGTGGGTGAAAACCTTTCCTATGTGGACAGAAGAATAATTGTTTAGAGGTAAAGAGGGTGAACCTTTCCTATGTGGACAGAAGAATAATTGTTTAGAGGTAAAGAGGGTGAAAACCTTTCCTATGTGGACAGAGGATCGCTTGTTTAGAGGTAAAGAGGGTGAAAACCTTTCCTGTGGACAGAAGATCAAAGGTTTAGAGGTGAAGAGGGTGAAAACCTTTCATATGTGGACAGAAGATCAATAGTTTAGAGGTAAAGAGGGTGAACCTTTCCTATGTGGACAGAAGAACAATTGCTTAGAGGTAGAGAGGGTGAACCTTTCCTATGTGGACAGAGGATCGATTGTTTAGAGGTAAAGAGGGTGAAAACCTTTCCTATGTGGACAGAGGATCGCTTGTTTAGAGGTAAAGAGGGTGAAAACCTTTCCTGTGGACAGATCAATGGTTTAGAGGTAAGGAACGGCAACAATCTCTCGTACGCGGTCAGAAGATCAAATGCTTACTTGTAAAGTAAGTGAGGATTAAAACCTTTTTCATCTGTGGACAGGCGATCGTTGTTTAGAAGTAATCAATGGTAAAATCATTTCATGTCTTGACAGAAGAGCAATTGTTCAGATATACGGAACGGTAAAAATCTTTCAAGCGAGGACAAAGGATTAGTTGTTTTGAAGAAGGGAACAGTAAGAAAAATAAAAGAAAACCTTTTATATATGGACAGAACATAATTGTTTAGATGTAAAGAAGTGTTAAAAAAAAACTTTCGTATGTGGACCAGCCGCCGTGGCGAAGTGGTTTGCGTCGCGGTCTCCCGGCTGGGAGGTCGTGAGTTCGAATCCCATCAGTCATGTGGGTTTTTTCTGCCCCGACCGTCTCCTACCCAGAGTAGAGTTTGCTGTGAACTCAGTTCGGAAGACTGGGACACACAGTAGAGTTTCATCCACTTAATGGATGCGTTTCTGAGAGTGTTGCTCAAATTTCCTGACCAACACTGCAGGTGCCTGTATCTCTCGGGCCTGGTTGACGCTGGGATATATATAAAAGGAAGCGTAGAGTACAGCCCTGTCATGTAGTCTCAGACCGAAAGGAAATCCGTAGCATCATCTTAGTCATCCTCATTCTCATCGATCAGCATTAAAAATGTCTCAACTTCTGTGGCCCTTCATGCCCTGCTTTCATGGTGACCTCAATTTCGATGTGGCCTTGGTTTGGAGACGACATCGTCCAACAAGTGGTGTATGATGCGATTCAGGGTGACACGGGCCATCTTTCCTGCTATGCTCAATAGTGAGATGCCTCTGTGGTTGTCACACGATGCTCTGTCGCCCTTGTTCTTGTACAGGTGGATGATGTTGGCATCCTTGAAGTCTTGTGGTATGCTCCCTCACCCCAGAACTGCTGCATCAGCTCAGTTAGCTTGTCGACCATGGCCTCTCCACCAGCCTTGAAGATCTCAGGGGAAATGCCATCAGGGACGGTGCCTTTCCGATTTGGAGCTGCTTGATCGCCTTCTGGGTTTCCTCCTTAGTCGGTGGGTCGTCAAGAAATATCAAAACTGGACGTTGGGGCATGTCCAGGATCGCTTGCTGATCGATCTGAGATGGTCTGTTCAGAAGCTGGCTGAAGTGGTCACACCACCCCTATACAATTTCACTCTTGTCAGTAAGCAGGGTGCCATCAGCTGTCCGCACAGGCGCCATGGCGTTAGAGGAGGGGTCATACACAGTCTTCAGGCCAGCAAAGAACTTCTTGCAGTTGTGCTCATCAGCGTATTGTTGTAATTCTGCAGCCTTGTCTTTCCACCATTTGTTCTCCATCTGTCTCAGCTCAGCCTGGACCTTGCCTTATAGATGCTTGAGACGATCATGCTTGGCTGTTGATCCCTTGTCGTTGAGCCAGCTTGTGTTGACTTCGTGCTTCTGCTGTGTAGCAGTCTGCCGATCTCCGTGTTGTTGCTGTCGCACCAGTCCTGGTGTTTCCTCTTTGGGTGCCCAAGAGACAGCCTGGCAGAGTCTGGGACTGCGTTTCTGAAGTTTACCCAGGCCTTTTCTATTTAGCTTCATCTGGTAAACTATTGAGCTGGTTCGTAAGGTCGGCCACGAAGGTCTCCCTTGTCATTGACTCATTCAGTTTCTGGACATCCAGTTTCTTCTTGATGTCGGCTTTCTGGCGTCTGTGGGTGCTAGCAATGAAGGAGAGTTTGCCCTCAGCAGCAGGTGGTCAGTCCAGCAGTCCGCTCCCCTCATTGCTCTTGTGATGTGGACATCCTGGATGTCACGTCGCCTAGTGATCACAGAGTCGATCAAGTGCCAGTGTCTGGAGCGAGTGTGCATCCAGGTGGCCTTGTGGATGTCCGGCAGCTGGAACAGTGTGTTTGTGACGGTCAAACCAAACTCGGCGCAGAGTGTAAGAAGCAGCTGGCCATTTGAGTTTTCCCTCTCCCACTCCATGCGGTCCGATGATATTCGGCCAAGACTGGGAGTCCCTGCCCACATGATCGTTGAAGTCCGCAAGAAGTAAAAGCCTGCCATCCTTTGGGATACTGCATAGCAAGCTTGAGAGGCTCTGGTAGAACAGCTCCTTCTGTTCTTGGGTGTAGGTCATGGTGGGGGCGTACACACTGATGAGTGTCAGGTGCTGCTTTCCTTGGAGAGGCAGTCTCACACAGTCATCAGACGATCGCCAATTCCCTTTGGGAGAGACTCTAGGTTCTTGGCCAGCGAGGTGCGGATGGTAATGCCCACTCCTGCTTCTCTTTTATCCTCCAGGGGCCTTCCTGTCCAGAAGAAGGTGTATCCAGCTCCTTCTTCTGTGATTTCTTCAGTGTCTGCCAGCAGCGTCTCACTAAGTGCATCTATATCAACTTTGTAATGTTTTAGTTCTTGGCCCACAAGTGCTGTTCGACGCTCTGGCCTGTCGCTCCTCCTGTTGTCCATTAGAGTCCGGATGTTCCAGGCTCCAACACATAAAGTGCGCTTGTTCTTTGTGGTAGATCTTTTGAATGATCTTTTGGAACGATTTCGACCGTGTTGTTCGATGTCCAGTCAGCTGCGGCATGCTGACAGGATGGGATGAGGCGAGCTTTCTTCAGGGCACCTTTTCTAGGCCCCTCCCCATGAGGGGGGAGCAGTGCTAGCCCTGAATAGGGTTGTTCCGTCGCCAACGTGGCTGGAGATATCTACAGTTCTGTGGTATATTCACCAAGGGCTCAAAAACGGATTCCAACAGCAGCCCAAAGCAGCCTTCGAAGGGTAGAAAAGGAAAAGAAAGAGTGGTAAGGACATAAGTTGCTGAAATACTATATATATATTCTTTTTTACTGTTTTGTTTCTGCGTTCTAGCTTGAGGAAGGTTTAAAAAAAAATTGCAATAACACTGAGTTGGCTGCTTTTACTATTCAATATATTCTGACTTTTTTTTTTTTTAGCGCTTTCCTGTAAAGCTCACGGTCGTGGTTTTAAACCACTTGTTGGGTGAGATTTCCCGGCTGGAGAACCTTTCTGTCAGACCATTAGTAAAGGGAAACATGATTCATTCAGGAAATATGCCAGTGCCGGGGCTGCGGGGGGTGGGCCGGGCCGGGCCGGACTGCTGGCTGTGGACGGGGGGTGAGGGGGGGGGAGGTGGACTGTTGGCTGTGGACGGGGGGGGGGGGGGGAGGTGGACTGTTGGCTGTGGACAGGGGGGGCTGGCCTGTTGGCTGTGGACGGAGGGGGGGAAGGGGGACTGTTGGCTGTGGATAGGAGGGCAGGACTGTTGGCTGTGGACAGGGGGGCTGGACTGTTGGCTGTGGACAGCGGGAGGGGGGGGGGCTGGACTGTTGGCTGTGGACAGGGGGGGCTGGACTGTTGGCTGTGGACAGGGGGGCTGGACTGTTGGCTGTGGACAGCGGGAGGGGGGGGGGGGGGACTGACTGTGGGCTGTGGACAGGGGGGCTGGACTGTTGGCTGTGGACAGCGGCAGGGGTGGGGTGGGGGCTGGACTGTTGGCTGTGGACAGGGGGGCTGGACTGTTGGCTGTGGACAGGGGGGCTGGACTGTTGGCTGTGGACAGGGGGGGGGGGACTGTTGGCTGTGGACAGCGGGAGGGGGGGGGGCTGGACTGTGTTGGCTGTGGACAGGGGGGCTGGACTGTTGGCTGTGGACAGCGGGAGGGGGGGGGCTGGACTGTTGGCTGTGGACAGCGGGGGGGGGGGGGGGGGGGGGGGGGGGGGGGGGGGGTTGACTGTTGGCTGTGGACAGCAGGGGGGGGGGGGGGGGCTGGACTGTTGGCTGTGGACAGGGGTGGGGGCTGGACTGCTGGCTGTGGACAGGGGGTGTGGGGTGGGGGCGGACTGTTGGCTGTGGACAGGGGGGCTGTGCTGTTGGCTGTGGACGGGTGGGGGGGTGGGGGGTGGAGTTGGCTGTGGACAGGGGGGCTGACCTGTTGGCTGTGGACGGGTGGGGGGGGGGGGGGTGGACTGTTGGCTGTGGACAGGGGGGGGCAGGACTGTTGGCTGTGGACGGGCGGGGGTGGGGG
>JADBJO010006687.1:95000-110000 GCA_016801955.1 Conus betulinus | reverse complement strand
ATGGAATGCACCACGGAGCTTCTTCACTCTTTAAAAGGTACGAATGAGTTAAAAATGAATGGCCAGTGTGCAGCCGGCATAAAACCGTTTCTTCTTTGCGACCACCAGAGGTAGATGAGGGGAATTCATTTAGGTTTGGACGGATCTAGAACACCGCCAAAATGAGCCGGTTGGATGAACGGCAAACCATCGCATTCACGCTCAATAACAAACACACAATTTTCTGAAAAAAGACGTGAAATGAAAGTACTACTACAACCACATAAAATGAGACACAAAGTGAAACTGTCCACCATTGACGATTGTGTAATGTCATTTAATAGTCTAGAGGGGCTTGAAATTGATTGTGACTGTCGGCCCGTTTTTGGATGTCAACTTCGAAACTGGTCACCATATTGGATTGTTTTTCCGGAAGGAGCCACTACCTGTTTGCACGTGCTCGTCCAAATGACGTCACACTGAAAGCATTGCCAACATGTACTTGCACTCATGCAGCTCAAGAGACCTCCAGAGCTCAAAGCCAGCTATCCGCTTTGATGACTGTTCAACTCAACTCCAGCGTGAAGTGCGCAGTACTACTACAGGAAGCAAGGACGCGGAGAACAACAACGAAAACCATGAACAACGTGCAGAAATGCAGCAACATCTGCTGTATGACTCTCCCCCGAATCTTCTTGTTTTATACTGTCAGCGGCACTCATCTCAGCGGAAAGAACACAACAGCCAGCAACTGAGGACAAGATCAAGAGAACATGGGGGATGAAATGGGCACACACTCATAGGACACACGCGTCAAAGCATTGCCCGCCGGATGTTCCATGGGAAACACACACACACACACACACACACACACACACAAGCAGCGATGGCTATACATAGCGCTTTCCATTTGCTGCGGAACACACTTTGATGATTGACGGCGAAACAATATGGCGATGCCAACGACTTGTGTGCGATCTTGTCGCAGATTATGTTTGAAGACGACGACCTCAAGACGGTCTTGAACGTGATGAAGACCAACAATTCGGAGAGAGATTATAAATGTATTTCTTTCTTCCTTTTTTTTAACTTTAATTTTCTTTTTTTTCTTTTTTTTTTACTTTCATTTTCTTCTTCTTCTCTTCTTCTTCTTTTTGCAACAAAGTAAAAACAAACGTGAAAAGAAAAATGAAAAAAAAAAAAAAAAAAGAAAAACAAATCAACGAAGACACACAGAAAGCTGGTTTACAAGCCATCAACGAAGACACACAGAAAGCTGGTTTACAATCCATCAACGAAGACACACAGAAAGCTGGTTTACAAGCCATCAACGAAGACACACAGAAAGCTGGTTTACAAGCCATCAACGAAGACACACAGAAATCTGGTTTACAAGCCATCAACGAAGACACACAGAAAGCTGGTTTACAAGCCATCAACGAAGACACACAGAAAGCTGGTTTACAAGCCATCAACGAAGACACATAGAAAGCTGGTTTACAAGCCTGCAATGGAAGAAACTTAGTGACATGAAAAGTCTAAAATAGCATCTCTCTCTCTCTCTCTCTCTCTCTCTCTCTCTCTGTACGTGCGCGCGTGTGTGTGTGCGTGCGTGCGTGCGTGTGTGTGTGTGTGTGTGTGTGTGTGTGTGTGTGTGTGTTCGGACTGACAATCCAGATAATAGATCCTTCGGATTGACAATCCAGATAATAGATAAGGATCGTATGGTGTGTGACCGTGAAATAGCAGAAATTGCGGACCTACAGAAAGTGGTTTACGGCAATGTTCAGCCTGCAGCACTTTTTTCAGTGACTGTATCTCCGGCCAGACACCTGTTTCATCGACCCTTTCATGCTTTACGTCTGCTTACCACACAGAAAATTGGCATTCATATATGAAACAAACTTGTACACAGCCCTTTGACTCCATGCTAGCTCTACGCTTTGAATAAAAAAAGAAAGAAACCGCTCACAACAAAGGTGCTTCGACTTCCTCGTTTTCATGGACGCATGCTAGGACTCCCATTCACACACTACTTTATCATTCTCTCCCCTCCCCCTCCCCACTCCCCACTGCCGCCCCTTTCTTTTCCCTCCACCCCCTTTCATCAGCAAATTGCTCCCGTCCCCGACCCACGGTGGCTACGTTCTCTAAATCGGAATAATCTCGTAATTCATATCAACGTCATTTATAAGCTGTCGTCATGTTTCGGGAGGGGTGTGTGTGTGTGTGTGTGTGTGTGTGTGTGCGGGGCGGGGAGGGGAGGGAGGGGGATTTATAATTGACGTCACTACATTCTGGTCTCATGGCCACGGAAAGTCGTGAAAACATCGCCAGCGATGTTGATGCTGTTGATACAAAATGTTGGTGTCGTCTCTGTATTGTAATCAGCAGGGCTGTCATTCACTCAAGCAACAGTTGTAGACTAAATCACTGGGTGAAGTTCAGCGCTCCCTTCTCTATGAGCACATTTTAGCCTTAGAAAGAATTCACAATAAAGCAATGAGATTGATCCTGGCAACCGCGAAAAAAAAAAACAACACCACTTGAAACTATGCCATACACGCTTGACCTTTAAATGCAGGCAAGACGCAATCAAGACCAGATGAAGGCCTACGTCAGCGCACTTGACATTTCTCAAAACCCGCCACATGCGGCGGTCAAGGAAACAACAGGCTCTCGGCTAGGACGTGGAAAATCGTGGACCGGACAGGCAGGAGACAGTATGCAGCTTGTGTGCCAGTTAGTAGAACCCAAAGAAACGAAGAAAGTGAAAAGTATCAACTTCAAACACCTCTATCAAATTGTCACCGCTCCAAACCTTGGAAGATACTGTCAAGAATGGTCAGAAGGCAAAACCGACGCAGACATTCAGATGCAGGTAGATTACCTTGACACAAAAGAGGATATTGTTATATACACTGAGGGTTTTGTCACCAGAGATAAATCAGGCTAGGGATACACAGTGAAGCCAACTGGCCGAACTACCTAAGAAGGCAATGATGCCTACAGTTTAACAGCTTCAAGCAGGAAAGAAAAGCAGGAAATGCACGGGTACAAGCACTAAGGTAGAGTTAGTGCGACAGATATGGAGAATAGGAAAAGTCATAGTTGACAACTCAAAATGCATGTGAGAATCAGCCTTGATAGTTACAGAAGAATGAACATGGATTTTTTATAGACCTGTCAGGCTTTCAGAAAATGTGAAACGCTAGAAGAAAAAAAGTGTTGTTGAATACTAGCCTGGATATATTATTGTGTTATAGATTATAATCATATGCTTTTAAAAGTCAGTTCAGAAGGAATGTGAAGTGTTTTTGCCACCGCCTATTTATGAATAAACATATACAACTTTGAGTTCCTTTCCTGTTGAAACCATCTTGCCCTATCGTTAAAACACATCAGCAACTATGACTCTGTCCGGGCCATCATTCCATCAGACTTACCCTGTCATTGCCAACCAGCCCATTTTACACTTACCCTGTCATTGACAACCAGCCTATTTTACACTTACCCTGTCATTGCCAACCAGCCCATTTTTACATTTACACTGTCATCGACAACCAGCCCATTTTACATTGACACTGTCATCGACAACCAGCCCATTTTACATTTACCCTGTCATTGACAACCAGCCCATTTTTACACTTACCCTGTCATTGACAACCAGCCTATTTTACACTTACCCTGTCATTGACAACCAGCCCATTTTACACTTACTCTGTCATTGACAGCCAGCCCATTTTACACTTACCCAGTCATTGACAACCAGCCCATTTTACACTTACCCTGTCATTGACAACCAGCCCATTTATCACATTCCCTCAGTGTTTGTTTCCCATCATTTTACTACACTTACCCTGTCATTGACAACCAGCCTATTTTACACTTACCCTGTCATTGACAACCAGCCCATTTTACACTTACCCTGTCATTGACAAACCAGCCCATTTACCACATTCCCTCAGTGTTTGTGTCCCATCTGATCATTCTCCTTACTGTCAGACACCGACAACGTGGAGACCGCCTACATGCAGTGTGTAAAACGAGTCTCTGACAGGAAAGCAGATTTCTTCGGAAAAGCACAGCATCAGACAAGTGAAATGAAACAGATTTTGTGAGTGTCCTGATGTGTGTAACATACAGATTTTGTGAGTGTCTTGATGTATAACATACAGATTTGTGTGAGTGTCTTGATGTATAACATACAGATTTTGTAAGTGTCTTGATGCATAACATACAGATTTTGTGAGTGTCTTGATGGATAGCATACAGATTTTGTGAGTGTCTTGATGTATAACATACAGATTTTGTGAGTGTCTTGATGTGTAACATACAGATTTTGTGAGTGTCTTGATGTATAACATACAGATTTTGTGAGTGTCTTGATGTACAACATACAGATTTTGTGAGTGTCTTAATGTATAACATACAGATTTTTGTGAGTGTCTTAATGTACAACATACAGACTTTGTGAGTGTCTTAATGTACAACATACAAATTTTGTGAGTGTCTTAATGTACAACATACAGACTTTGTGAGTGTCTTAATGTACAACATACAGACTTTGTGAGTGTCTTAATGTACAACATACAAATTTTGTGAGTGTCTTAATGTACAACATACAGACTTTGTGGGTGTCTTAATGTATAACCTACTGTGGTTACAGCAATGCCAAATTGCCAATACCCCTTAGTCACTGAATATGCTGTGGTTACAGCAATGCCAAATTGCCATTACCCCCCTAGTCACTGAATATGCTGTGGTTACAGCAATGCCAAATTGCCAATACCCCCTAGTCATGGAATATGCTGTGTTTACAGCAATGCCAAATTGCCAATACCCCTTAGTCACTGAATGCTGTGGTTACAGCAATGCCAAATTGCCATTACCCTTAGTCACTGAATATGCTGTGGTTACAGCAATGCCAAATTGCCATTACCCCCTAGTCACTGAATATGCTGTGGTTACAGCAATGCCAAATTGCCAATACCCCTTTAGTCACTGAATATGCTGTGGTTACAGCAATGCCAAATTGCCAATACCCCTAGTCACTGAATATGCTGTGGTTACAGCAATGCCAATTGCCATTACCCCTAGTCACTGAATATGCTGTGGTTACAGCAATGCCAAATTGCCATTACCCCCTAGTCACTGAATATGCTGTGGTTACAGCAATGCCAAATTGCCATTACCCCCTAGTCACTGAATATGCTGTGGTTACAGCAATGCCAAATTGCCATTACCCCTAGTCACTGAATATGCTGTGGTTACAGCAATGCCAAATTGCCATTACCCCCTAGTCACTGAATATGCTGTGGTTACAGCAATGCCAAATTGCCATTACCCCTAGTCACTGAATATGCTGTGGTTACAGCAATGCCAAATTGCCATTACCCCTTAGTCACTGAATATGCTGTGGTTACAGCAATGCCAAATTGCCATTACCCCTTAGTCACTGAATATGCTGTGGTTTACAGCAAATGCCAAATTGCCATTACCCCTTAGTCACTGAATATGCTGTGGTTACAGCAATGCCAAATTGCCATTACCCCTTAGTCACTGAATATGCTGTGGTTACAGCAATGCCAAATTGCCATTACCCCCTAGTCACTGAATATGCTGTGGCGCAGGATGTAAGTGACTGTGGTGCTGGTTACTGAAATGGCCAGTCCATCTCGGGTAGTATGTCACCGTTAAGTAGGTGTGGTGTAGGCAAAATGTTAAGTACTGTCAACCATCACCACCCCACCACCCTCACCCCCCCCCCCCACACCACCACCATCACCACCCCCATCCCCATCCCACCCCACCTCCACCACTCCTACCACCAACTCTACCATCCCCATCACCATCCCACCACCACCACCATCACCACCACCATGGGCCCGAGCCACCCCTGCTACCCCCGTTGCCTCCTGGTCTGCGCCGCCCAGCCAGCGTGTGGATGGAGGTGAGGAGCCTCAGGGCCGACCCGGAGGAAGGAAGGAGGAGGGACGACAGCAGAGTTGTTGATCCAAGCCATAGAGGCAGTTGGGGGCAGGGGCAGTATCCTTCCTCGCTTACCTCCCTTGTTGCTTTTGTCCTCCATCAGGCCACCAGCCGTTTTCCAGCACTGCAGTCACCACTGCCTTGCCTTGCCTTGCCTTGCCTTGCCTTGCCTTGCCTTGCCTTGCCTTGCCTTGCCTGGCCTTGCCTGGCCTTGTCTTGCCTTGCCTGGCATCGCCTTGCCTTGCCTTGCCTTGCCTTGCCTTGCCTTGCCTTGCCTTGCCTTGCCTTGCCTTGCCTAGGTGCTATCCCTGTGGTCCAGAGGTCGGCGTGTCATGACTCTCCAAGCTTTCCGATCTGGCGTCATACGTAGGCAGTCTGTCAGGTTCCTCCATGTCCATTCTCTGATATAATCTGTCCACAGTCTCCTCTGACGTCCTCTGGCTCTCTTGCCCGCCACGGTTCTTTGGAAGTGAGTTGTGCCTCACGTCCAAAATAGGCGAGCTTTGTTGATTTATTTTCTGCATTAGTTCTCTTTGCACACCAAGTCACTTCAGCACCTATTTATGGGTGACTTTGTCTTTCCAACTTATTTTGCCCAAACGTCGTCGGCATATCCACATTTTTCAAACGCTGTTATTTTCTTTTCTGTGTCTTTGTACATAGTCCGCGTGTCTGCCCCACACAATATGGTTGGAGAGATGTAAAGCTTCACTAGTCTCAGCTTTAGCTGGAGCGTTATGTCTCTTGAGTTAAAGATGTCTTTCATTGTAATGAAGGTTGCCTTTGCCAGCCGTCTGTCCCGCAGCTGTGTGAGGCGGATGTCTGAAGGGCGATGGCATTGGTTGTCTGAGCCTTTACCTCTAGCTAGCTTTTAGAGCGAAGCAGTGCGATTCTCAGGGACCGATCTGACTGGGCTATATTCGGACGGTCCCTCATAAGCGTACGCGCGGCCTGATTCGTGTGTAGCGACCTTTAGTCTAGACACTCAGCGAGGCAGACATAACGGCGGCAGACATAACGGAGGGTGACATTCACTCTATGGCATACCACAGAAGCCATAGGTCTAACATCTTTAACTCCTCCCCCAGGACATGAGCAGTTTTCCTTACAAAAAGGTTACAAACGAAGTGTCATTTTCAGGTGATGTAATATTTACCGTACATATGGTTTGTAATTAAACCTTGCAATAAAGTAACGTTCTGACGGCTTCTGTAGTACAGCTCCACTAGTCCCGTGTATCGACAGAACTGCCACGCTGATGTGGAATCTCTCGGCACCAGACAAACAGTTGCGCCATAGTGACTAATAATGGCTGTTACTGTCTGCTCCCGGAGACAGTCGGCCAGTCTGTGTGCTGTCATCACGCAGTCACTTCTGTTCACACTGCTTCGTCAGCACGCACACAGGGCACCTGCTCGCTGGATGTCCACTTACATTTGTTGTATACTGCAGGTGCAAGAAGCAGGATGTACAAAGAAACTTCGCTCTATCTGTACATCTGTGTGTGTGTGTGTGTGTGTGTGTGTGTGTGTGTGTGTGCGTGCGTGTGTGTGTGTGTGTGTGTGTGTGTGTGTGTGTGTGTGTGTGTGTGTGTGTGTGTGTGAGCGAGAGAGAGAGGGGGTTATATAGACAAAAACAATCTGCCAGACCAAATCAGAGAGTGTTTCTTGGAGGCACTACGTAAGGAGGCATTGGGCAGAATAGAGCCTAGGGCAGAGGGTGGGGGAGGGGGGGATAAGGGGGTAGAGGGGGGATAGGACGAAGAGGCGGGGGAGAGGGGACAGTGGAGGGGGAGGAGGAAGGATAAGGGGGGGGGGGATATGGGGGGGGGGGGGGTGGAGGGGGAGGATAGGACGACAGTGAGGTGGGGGAGAGGGGACAGTGGAGGGGGGGGAGGGATAAGGATAAGGGGGGGGGGATAGGGGGGGTGGAGGATAGGACGACAGTGAGGTGGGGGAGAGGGGACAGTGGAGGGGGAGGAAGGATAAGGGGGAGGGGGGGGGGGGGATAGGACGACAGTGAGGTGGGGGAGAGGGGACAGTGGAGGGGAGGAAGGATAAGGGGGATGGGGGGGGGGGGGGGATAGACGACAGTGAGGTGGGGGGAGGGGGAGAGGACAGTGGAGGGGGAGGGAGGATAAGGGGGAGGAAGGATAAGGGACAGGAGGGGGGGGATAGGGGGTGGAGGGGGAGGACAGAGGGGGGGAAGGATAGGGGGGGGGGGAGGGGAGGTGGGGGGAGGGGACAGTGAGGTAAGGGGGGGGGGGGATGGGGGGGGGACGACAGTGAGGGGGGGGGGGGGGGACAGTGGGGGGGAGGAAGGATAAGGGGGATGGGGGGGGAGGAGGTGGGGAGGTGGGGACAGGGAGGGGGAGGATAAGGGGGATGGGGGGGGGGGGGATAGGACGACAGTGAGGTGGGGGAGGGGGGGACAGTGGAGGGGGAGGAAGGATAAGGGGGATGGGGGGGGGGATAGGACGACAGTGAGGTGGGGGAGGAGGGGACAGTGGAGGGGGAGGAAGGATAAGGGGGATGGGGGGGGGGGGGGGTGAGGTGGGGGGACGGGGACAGTGGAGGGGGGGGAGAGGGGACAGTGGAGGGGGGGAAGGATAAGGGGGACAGTGGGGGGGAGGGGGGGGGGGGGGAGGACGACGACAGTGAGGTGGGGGAGGTGGGGGAGGGGGAGGAGGGGATAGGACGACAGTGAGGTGGGGGAGGGGGACAGTGGAGGGGGAAGGATAAGGGGGATGGGGGGGGGGGGACGACAGTGAGGTGGGGGACAGTGAGGTGGGGGAGAGGGGGACAGTGGAGGGGGAGGAAGGATAAGGGGGATGGGGGGGGGGGGATAGGACGACAGTGAGGTGGGGGGGGAGAGGGGACAGTGGAGGGGGAGGAAGGATAAAGGGGGATGGGGGGGGGGACGACAGTGAGGTGGGGGAGAGGGGACAGTGGAGGGGGGGAAGGATAAGGATAAGGGGGGGGGGGGGATAGGACGACAGTGAGGGGGGGAGAGGGGACAGGGAGAGGGGGGAAGGGGGGGATGGGGGGGGGGGATAGGACGACAGTGAGGGGGGGAGAGGGGACAGTGGAGGGGGAGGAAGGATAAGGGGGATGGGGGGGGGGGGATAGGACGACAGTGAGGTGGGGGAGAGGGGACAGTGGAGGGGGAGGAAGGATGGAGGGGGGGGGGAGGAGACAGTGAGGTGGGGGAGAGGGGGGAGGGGGGGGGAGGAAGGATAAGGGGGGATAGGGGGGGGATAGGACGACAGTGAGGTGGGGGAGAGGGGACAGTGGAGGGGGGGGGATAGGGACGACAGTGAGGTGGGGGAGGGGGGGGAGAGGGATGGGGGGGGGGGGGATAGGACGACAGTGAGGTGGGGAGAGGGGACAGTGGAGGGGGAGGAAGGATAAGGGGGATGGGGGGGGGGGGGGGACGGGAGACAGGTGGGGGAGAGGGGGACAGTGGAGGGGGGGGAAGGATAAGGGGAGGGGGGGGGGGGGGGACGACAGTGAGGTGGGGGAGAGGGGACAGTGGAGGGGGAGGAAGGATAAGGGGGATGGGGGGGTGGGGGATAGGACGACAGTGAGGTGGGGGAGAGGGGACAGTGGAGGGGGGAGGAAGGATAAGGGGGGATGGGGGGGGGGGGGACGACAGTGAGGGGGGGAGGGGGACAGTGGAGGGGGGGGGGACAAGGGGAGGGGGAGGAAGGAGGTAAGGGGGACAGGGGGGGGGGGGGGACAGGGGGAGGTGGGGGGGGGAGGACGACAGGGGGGGGAGAGGGGGAGGGGGGGGAGGAAGGATAAGGGGGATGGGGGGGGGGGGGGGTGGGGATAGGACGACAGTGAGGTGGGGGAGAGGGGGACGACAGTGAGGGGGGAGGGGGACAGTGGAGGGGGAGGAAGGATAAGGGGGATGGGGGGGGGAGGACGACAGTGAGGTGGGGGAGAGGGGGACAGTGGAGGGGGAGGAAGGATAAGGGGGATGGGGGGGGGGGACGACAGTGAGGTGGGGGAGGGGGACAGTGGAGGGGGGAGGAAGGATAAGGGGGATGGGGGGGGGGGGGGGGGAGAGGACGACAGTGAGGTGGGGGAGAGGGGACAGTGGAGGGGGAGGAAGGGGATAAGGGGGATGGGGGGGGGGGACGACAGTGAGGTGGGGGGGAGGGGACAGTGGAGGGGGAGGAAGGATAAGGGGGGGATGGGGGGGGGGGGGGACGACACAGTGAGGTGGGGGAGAGGGGACAGTGGAGGGGGAGGGGAAGGATAAGGGGGATGGGGGGGGGGGGGGGGGATAGGACGACAGTGAGGTGGGGGAGAGGGGGACAGTGGAGGGGGGGGGGGGAGGAAGCCACCAGAGGACAGGCGGATCCAGTGGATTGACATGACAATCTGATCAATGCCGAGCTCCAGTGGATTGACATGACAATCCTGATCAATGCCGTCCAGTGGAGGATTGACATGACAATCCTGATCAATGCTGAGCTCCAGTGGATTGACATGACAATCCTGATCAATGCCGAGCTCCAGTGGAGGATTGACATGACAATCCTGATCAATGCTGAGCTCCAGTGGAGGATTGACATGACAATCCTGATCAATGCTGAGCTCCAGTGGATTGACATGACAATCCTGATCAATGCTGAGCTCCAGTGGATTGACCTGACAATCCTGATCAATGCCGAGCTCCAGTGGATTGACATGACAATCCTGATCAATGCTGAGCTCCAGTTGAGGATTGACATGACAATCCTGATCAATGCTGAGCTCCAGTGGATTGACCTGACAATCCTGATCAATGCCGAGCTCCAGTGGATTGACATGACAATCCTGATCAATGCTGAGCTCCAGTTGAGGATTGACATGACAATCCTGATCAATGCTGAGCTCCAGTGGATTGACCTGACAATCCTGATCAATGCCGAGCTCCAGTGGATTGACATGACAATCCTGATCGATGATGAGCTTTGGGAGCGGTGGAGTTGGGTGGGGAAGGGGTGGTGATGGTAAAAGTGATATTGATGCGCTGGTACGTTTGATCAGTCCTATTCACTTGTTGATGTTATTGATACTGACGGCGTGTGTGTGTGTGTGTGTGTGTGTGTGTGTGTGTGTGTGTGTGTGTGTGTGTGTGTGTGTGTGTGTGTGTGTGTGTGTGTGTGTGCAGGGGATGGGGTGATGGAATGGAAGGGGAACGGGGGAGGGGGGGGGGGGGACAAAGAAATACAGTACTTACCATACTGAGTCTGCAAACCAAACCTTACCTTATCACCAAACGTGATCTGTGGATGATGTGTTTGAGTTATGGATTTAAAATGCGTCAGTCAGACAAACAGCCAAGATTTTTGAGTCTGTGAAATATTGTCTTTGACAGTCATCTGGAGGCCGGAATAGCTCAGTGGTAGAACGCCGGACTCGTAATCTTGGTGATCTGGGGTTGCGGGTTCGAATCTCCGCCGGGCCATTCCGGCACAGGGGGATTTTTTCCCATCAGTTAACATTGATTCTGACTCCATTTCCCATACAGTCCTTCGAATTAGACAATAAACCGAGGCTTCGTGTGTGAACGCACGCACAACATCTTGCACACACGTAAAATCCCATCACCAACTTTCGGAAGAGAAGGCCAGTTTGGCCGTTGGTATGGATGATATGTTACACATAGCATGCACCTTCCCCGAAGTTGGAGTATGGCTGCCTTAATGGCAGGATAAAAATGCGGTCATATACGCAAAACTCCACACCTTTGTTGGGTAGATGGGGTTAATCTTTGCCTGTTATATAGGAGTGTCCGCAAGAGTTTCAGCCTGGGTAAGCGAAAAAAAAAAGACAAACGAAAAAAAGATAGTAACCTGAAGGTAGAGAGGTGTGTTGTGATTTTTTTTAATGCGTTTTTTTTTATATTGTATGTATGTATGAATTTTTAATAACGAATGTGTTATTTTTCAAAGGGGAAGAGGGGTGCGCGGAGGTTCCGGTATAACATTATAAACGGGACGTGATGAGGCAGCCGCCGTTTCTCTCCAGGCTCTTCTGTTTGTAGCTGTCGTGAGGAGATCTGGCATGGTCATTTTGGTCCAGTCCTCCTTTATATTTTCGGACCAGCTCTTTCTCTGCCGTTCCTCGTCTGCGCCCTCCTTCAACGGTACCTTGGAGGATGGTTTTGGAGAGGGTGTTGTGACGAATGACGTGGCCAAACCATGCCATCTTCCAGCAATTCACATTTGAGGCTTTTTAAAAAATATTATTTAATGTGTGTAGTCAAACTGTGTCACCTAGGTGCTTGAATTGTTTGGTAGATGAATGAAAGTCGTAGAAATCTTCTTTTTTTATGTATACTGCACATCGTTTGTTCAAAGAGGATATCGATTAATCTTTGCGTGGATTTGCTTAAGAAAAAACACAACAACAAATAATGTTGTTTTTTCTGATAAGTCTTTGTTTGTTTGTTTTCAGTCTTATCATCCATTTTCCCAACAAGAAGCGTGGCTAGGTTCTTATATGTCACCGGACTCAAACCTAAAACCATTTCTTACCCCCCAAAAAGCGAGAATTATGATCGGTGGTGAGGGAGGGGAGGGGGGGAGGAGGGGGAGGGGGGGGGGGGGGGGGGACGGCGGTTGGGGGAGCACGACCCAGGGTCTGCGACAGATAGTTCTGAGGCAGTCTAAACTGAGCAGTCTGAGCAGAAACAGACAGTTCTGAGGCAGCCTAAAACTGAGCAGTCTGAGCTCTGAGGCATCCTACACTAAGCAGTCTGAGCAGAAGCAGTTCTGAGGCAACCTAAACTGAGCAGTCTGAGCGACAACAGTTCTGAGGCAGCCTAAACTGAGCAGTGTGAGCAGAAACAGACAGTTCTGAGGCAGCCTAAACTGAGCAGTCTGAGCAGAAACAACAGACAGTTCTGAGGCATCCTAAACTGAGCAGTCTGAGCGACAGACAGTTCTGAGGCAGCCTAAACTGAGCAGTCTGAGCAGCAGAAACAGACGAAGGACTGGCACGAACAGGGACGGCACTATATTCCAGACATCGGCCAGTCGACCCCTCTGCCAGATCAGCCCACCTGACACTCGGAGACAGACGACATGATGGACATGCTGCAGTCCAGAAAACACGATCATCAACAGCAAGTTCCGGGATGCAAGGCGGGGGAGGGAGGGTTAGGGACTTGGTGGACAGTATACTGCATGTTTTTAACAGCGAGCAAAAGATTTGATTTAGGAGGTGAGAGTTCTCCGAAACGACTGTGATGACCTCGTAAAAAATAACCATGACTCATGTCTAAAGAAGAGTAGTTAGAAAGGAAAAAGCAGATCAGTTTGAAGGCAGATCAAAGGGGAATAATCTGATACAGTATGGCTTAGCAAGAGATGAAAATGAAACAATCTCGCTTTCATTGTCTCAGACCATTGAATCTGACAGACTTTCATCGATTTTAATATGACGTTGTCTCTCCTGTTACAGCGCGCTCGAGCCAAACCATTGTTAGCACGTGCACCAGCATATGCGGAATGTCGTGTAGCCTGCCTTTTTTCGTATTTTGCAGTGAATATGAATGGATTTAAGTCTACACTTGCTGGTCAGAATGTCATTTCGCTTGTTTGTTAATTGGATTTTTTTCGTCCAAGTGACACTTTTGTGGAAGAGTGACAACCTGACATTTTCTGGATTTAAAACTTGTAAACCCGCAGTAGTTATCAAAACAAGGAAGATAATCCGAAGGAATCGCTTGTATGATAAGAACAAAATGAGTTTCTTCCCTTTGTAAAACTTCAGATGTTTTTAATTTGTGTATGCTTGATTGACAAAGCGCAATTTGGTGCCGAAGAAGATATACTGTACTTTTGTATGCATGTTTCACTATAAAGCTTACCATTTGATCAACGTATGAAGATCAAACGATTGAAAAATGCTCACTTCATTGTTGATTAGACAGAGATATTTAAACTATTCTCAGCAATGATTTTACTTAATCATCAAATGGTTTCGCGGAATAATTTTCAAGATAATATTTTCAATGTACAGTGTGTGAAAGTCATGCTCTTGATATCAACCGGAGCTCACAAGATACGGATGTCAATACTTACAGGGAGATGCTTTTGAATAGCAGTGCTGCTGTGAGTGTGTGTAGACAGAACGCCGCACAGCTCATCCACAAGCCCCAACGGCTATGATCGACTTCGCCTGAATCCGTGTAGCTCTTCTCTCCGATGTTGTTTGCCCAGGCAAATCCCATAATCGTGCTAAGCACCACGTATTTCAGAACTTTGCAAGGCACATTAGAGAGAGAGAGAGAGAGAGAGAGAGAGAGAGAGAGAGAGAGAGAGAGAGAGAGAGAGAGAGAGAGAGAGAGAGAGAGAGAGAGAGAGAGAGAGAGAGCGAGTAGGTTTAAGGACTATCTTTTGACCTCCCTGAACACGGGGAAGACGTTGTCCATTGCTAGTTCCTGTGGGGACAGTACTTAGGTTGACAGAGGACTGGTAGAGAAACGTCAGAGCGGAGGTGACTGCGTTCACCGACTCATTGCAATTCTAGGAGGACTCCGTTCGTCAGGGCCCGCATCTTTGCTGGCATCCAGTCCTCTGCCACAACTTTCCTACCCCTGCCACCGAGCTGGCGATTGGGTCGCGGGTGGGTACGCTAGGGTTCTGCGTTCAAAGCTGTACATGCCTTGAAGTCTTCTGAAGACTGTGGGGGGGTTGATGCTGAACAGAAAGCGAATTGTGCGGTCAGAGTTTTCGGTTTGTTCTTGAGATCTTGAGGTCTCCAGCTGGCCGTCTACTTTCAGGGGAAACATTGGCTGTTTTTATTCGCTGGGACTTGATGTAGGTCCAGGTAGACTTTCTCCTTCTCTTTTTCAGTTCTGTCTTCTGCGCCACCTCAGTGGCAGTGCACCCACGCCGCTCATTCCGAGCCTCCCGACCACAGCCACAGCCCGTCCCGACCCGCCACAGCCCCGGTGCTGGCAATCCACATGGGGCAGTCAGTGTCACGTCGTCAAGAGGCAACCCACCGAAGGAGACACCGTACTGCT
>JADBJO010006687.1:82500-90000 GCA_016801955.1 Conus betulinus | reverse complement strand
TGTGGACTGCCTGACCGGCAACTCAGAGACTGTGGACTCCCTGACCGGCAACTCTGAGACTGTGGACTCCCTGACCGGCAACTCAGAAGCTGTGGACTCGAATCGTCCGCAGCTTCTCACAGACATCATGATGGACCTGGGAGACAGGAACAGGGCAGGGTGTCCTCCGGAAGTGTGCCTGGCGGCGGCATGACATCCATAATTGTCTGTGACATTGGGGCTGATCGGCAATGGGAAAAGTCTGAGGAAAGGCAGAGAAGGGAGGGGGAGGGAGGGGGGGGGGGGGGGGAGAAAGAAGGCTAGGAGTATGGGGAAGGGGGTGGGGGTGGGGTGGGGACGGAAGTGACCACGAGGAGAGAGGTAGGATGGGCGGAACTGCATTGCTGCAATGCCATACAACAGGTATGAAAGACCAAGCAGAAGAGAAACAAAAAACGAAAATACAAGTGTGCCAATGACGGCTCCAGACACCTGCAGATTCGTTTACCCTAAAACTGCTATTGGTATACTTTTCACCTGCAGATTTGTTTACCCTAAAACTGCTATTGGTATACTTTTCAGCTGCAGATTTGTTTACCCTAAAAACTGCTATTGGTATACTTTTCACCTGCAGATTTGTTTACCCTAAAACTGCTATTGGTATACTTTTCACCTGCAGATTTGTTTACCCTAAAACTGCTGTTGGTATACTTTTCACCTGCAGATTTGTGTACCCTAAAAACTGCTATTGGCATACTTTTCAGCTGAAAGGGGCGTACTTTCTACATAGTAAATGTAAACATCTTCCAATTTTGTGTGAAAGGGTGTGGGGGAGGGGAGGGGATTCGTACCATCAGAGGGCAGAGGTATAGGCCCTGATCTACCTGCACCTCCGGTAAAAAAATGGTTTCTCCCAATACAAATCCAAACCTAATTCACCAATATACTTGGCACAAATTCAGGCTCTCTGAAAATTTCTCTCTTTTTTTTTTTTTTTTTTTTTTTTTGATATTTCAAGGCCAACTGCCCTCACTACTATCCAACGTATTGGCATGCTGTCGGAGACATGCGCAGCCAGACGTGATTTCGCGCGCGAGCGTTAGCCAGAGTTGTCACTCTTTGGTCATGGCAACCTAACACAGTGATTACTCTCCACAAGTGCAATTACGGCTCAAGAAGTTCGTCTCCAGATTTTTCTTCCCCGATTCTTTTCTTCTTCTTTCTTTTCTTTTCTTTTTCTTTTTTTTTTTTTTTTTTTTTTTTTTTTTTTTGTTGTTGATAAGTTGGTATTTATCGTACTATTGCCAAACCATGTGTACAAAATAACGGCGAAATCGTGCACACAGACAGGTGTACACGTGGTACTGCTGTGGATCCCGCGTCATGTAGACGGGTCGAATGATGATCAGTGACAGCGCTAAGCAGACCAGTCACACCGCATTGGCAAGCCAAAGCTGAGCACTTGGTGCCAGGAGAGTTCCAGCATGACCAGGCGGTCGGCCAGATGACAGAGTCAGGCCTAGAGACGAGTTGACACTGACGGTGTCAGATACAGGACAGATGATGATCAGTGGCAGAATACCAAGTTCATGGCAGATTGGTCAGTGACAGCAGCACTAACCAAACGTGACACTGACAATGCCGAATTTATGACAGCTGATCAGTGACAAGACTATGGACACAATGACACTGACAATGCCAAATTCATGACAAATAATCAAAGCAGCACCATTGTAAAATGACACTAACAATGCCAAGTTCATGACATAGAATCAGTGGCAGCACCATTGAAGAATGGCACTAACAATGCCAAGTTCATGACATAGAATCGGTGGCAGCACCATTGTAAAAAATGACACTAACAAAGCCAAGTTCATGACAGTGCCAAGTACACAACACACAATATGTTCGTGACATTGTCATGAACACAATGTGCTAGTAGCAGTGTCCTTTACGCAAATGTTTGGTGATACTGCCATAACCACAACATGTTGGTTATAGTATTCTTACCATGAGACCTCAGCGAGAGCTCTGAGTACAGATATTGGCAACAGAGGCATAATCACAAGATATTAGCCAAAGTGTGTACAGATATTGGCAACAGAGGCATAATCACAAGATATTAGCCAAAGTGTCATAACACAAGATATTGGTAACATGACCATGATCATGACATGTTGCTGACAGGATTATGATGTTTGTCATGATCACATGATATTGGTGACAGTGTCATGATCACATGATGTTGTCATGACAGTGTGATGTTGGTGATCACATGATGATATGTTGTTGGTGACAGTGTCATGATCACACATGATGTTGGTGACAGTGTCATGATCACATGATGATGTTGGTGACAGTGTCATGATCACATGATGTGTTGGTGACAGTGTCATGATCACATGATGATGTTGGTGACAGTGTCATGATCACATGATGATGTTGGTGACAGTGTCATGATCACATGATGATGTTGGTGACAGTGTCATGATCACATGATGATGTTGGTGACAGTGTCATGATCACATGATGATGTTGGTGACAGTGTCATGATCACATGATGATGTGGGTGACAGTGTCATGATCACATGATGATGTGGTGACAGTGTCATGATCACATGATGTTGGTGACAGTGTCATGATCACATGATGATGTTGGTGACAGTGTCATGATCACATGATGTTGGTGACAGTGTCATGATCACACATGATGTTGGTGACAGTGTCATGATCACATGATGATGTTGGTGACAGTGTCATGATCACATGATGTTGGTGACAGTGTCATGATCACATGATGATGTTGGTGACAGTGTCATGATCACATGATGATGTTGGTGACAGTGTCATGATCACATGATGATGTTGGTGACAGTGTCATGATCACATGATGTTGGTGACAGTGTCATGATCACATGATGTTGGTGACAGTGTCATGATCACATGATGATGTTGGTGACAGTGTCATGATCACATGATGATGTTGGTGACAGTGTCATGATCACATGATCACATGATGATGTTGGTGACAGTGTGTCATGATCACATGATGATGTTGGTGACAGTGTCATGATCACATGATGATGTTGGTGACAGTGTCATGATCACATGATGTTGGTGACAGTGTCATGATCACATGATGATGTTGGTGACAGTGTCATGATCACATGATGTTGGTGATGTCATGATCACATGATGTGACAGTGTCATGATCACATGATGTTGGTGACAGTGATCATGATCACATGATGTTGGTGACAGTGTCATGATCACATGATGTTGATGATGACAGTGTCATGATCACATGATGTTGATGACAGTGATGTGTGATCACATTGATGACAGTGTCAGGATCACATGATGATGTTGATGACAGTGTCAGGATCACATGATGATGTTGATGACAGTGTCAGGATCACATGATGTTGATGACAGTGTCAGGATCACATGATGATGTTGATGACAGTGTCAGGATCACATGATGATGTTGATGACAGTGTCAGGATCACATGATGTAAGCGATAGTGTCATAATCACCAGGTATTTGTGACAGTAGCATGATCACCAGATGTTGATGACAGCGTGACAGATATAAGATGCTCGTGACAGTGTCAGGAACATGACGTGATGGCAACAGTACCTCACAAGATGTTCTATTTACAGTGCCATGATGCCAAGATTGAGCTGACAGTGCTAGGAACACAAAGTGTTGGCTGCAGTTTAATACATTCAAGATGTTGACAGTGACATGATCACATCTCTGTGTCTTTGACACACGGCTCTCGGAACAGCACCAGAAACATCAGATGATGGCGACAGCGCCACGATCGCTAGGTAGCGCTGGCAGTGTCGTGATCACAAGATGCTGGTCATCTGGCCAGCGACACAAAGATGTTGATCAACTTGCCAGCAACACAAAGATGTTGGTCATCTTGTCAGCGACACAAAGCGCTGAGGATGGCGCCATAATCACAAGATGCTGGTCATCTTGCCAGCAACACAAAGATGTTGATCATCTTGCCAGCAACACAAAGATGTTGGTCATCTTGCCAGCAACACAAAGATGTTGGTCATCTTGCCAGCAACACAAAGCACTGGGGATGGCGCCATAATCACAAGATGTTTGGTCATCTTGCCAGCAACACAAAGATGTTGATCAACTTGCCAGCAACACAAAGATGTTGGTCAACTTGCCAGCAACACAAAGATGCTGGTCATCTTGCCAGCAACACAAAGCGCTGGGGATGGTGCCATAATGACAGGAAGGAGGTGACGTCGCCAGGAACACAAGATATGGGAGACAATGGCCATGGACAAAAACAGTAACAGTGCCAGGAACACAAAGAAGACAGGCACACTGTCAGAGGACCAGCAGACATGGGCGATGGTGCTCAGACTCTGTGAAGTCGGTGCCGGCGCTACCAATCACACACACACACACACACACACACACACACACACACACACACACACACACACACGCTCACACTACCACGACAACCTCGTGTCTAGTGCCCGCGCCAGGGAGACGACGCTTAGACCGCCACTCTTCCTCTTCCTCCTCCTCCTCCTCCTCCTTCACCCTCTCCACCTCTCCCAGCGCAGGGGGGGGCAGTCCTCCAGCAGCACGGTGGCGCCGTTCAGGGAGGGTGGCGCCATCTGGCAGTTGCACACCCCCGCCACCGCCGGCGTGATGCGGTCGTAGTGGTTGCCGTGGTGAGGCAGAGGGTCAGGTAACACGGATGCACACCCTCCTCCTCCTCCTCCTCCTCCTCCTCCACCTCCTCCTTCTTCTGCCCCTTCCCTCCAGACCCTCCACCCCCCCACCATCACCACCCTTCCCCTGCGACCCACGCGAGAGCGAGCAGGGGTCGAACAGCAGCCAGAGGTACTCCTTCTCCTCCGCGGAGGGGGACGGGGCCAGCACGTAGACCTCGCGCCGCAGGAGCGTGGCGGCGCCGTAGATCTCGCAGGAGGTGGCCCAGGTGCCCTGCCGTCGCATGTCCCTCACGTGCCGGCCCACGCTGCTGCCGTCCACGAAGGGGCTGAAGACGTGCGGGTGGGCCTCGATGAGGTCGCAGACGGCCTCGCGCCACTCCAGGTGGTAGTCCTCCGAGCCGTACAGCTCCTTGGACAGCGCGCGGAAGAAGCAGTTGCCGTCGCCGCGGATGTAGTCCACCTGCCGCCCCGTGCTGGCCAGCCTGCATGGTTAGGGTGGGGTGGGATGGGGGAGGGGGGGGGGGGGGGGGGGGGGGGGGGGCAGGGAGAGACACAAAGCAGAGAGGGTTGAATTTTAGGTTCTCCCACTTTTTTGTGTGAGTGTTTTGTTGCTTGTGGTGTGGTGGCCACATACACACGAGAACACACACACACACGCGCGCGCGCGCGCGCGCGCACGTATTCAAGCACCTAAACACCCCCCAGCAAACACATACACAATAATGTGCGCGCGAGCGTGCGCAAACGCATGCATACACACACATACACATACCCGTTCAAGTATATCAACACACACCACGCTTGCACCCAGAAGACAGAGAAAGAGGCAGAGACAAAGACTGCAATACAATTCTTCCAATGCAGCCGGCAGCACAGCCAATGTTAATCCACCGTCATGACATGAACCAACTAGCAGCACAAGCCGGCCCAATCCGTGCTTCAATTCAATGTTATCCACCGTCATGACAGGAACCAACCAGCAGCACAACCCGGCCAATCTGTGCTTCAATTCAATGTTAATCCACCGTCATCACATGAACCAACTAGCAGCACAACCCGGCCAATCCGTGCTTCAATTCAACACCCACCTCAGCCTGACACTGGGGAGGAAGGGAGAAGGGTGGAGGAGGTGGGGGTCAGAGGTCAGGGGCTATGTGGACAGGGCTGTGGAAAGGGCAGGATCAAGAAGGGCCTGCAGTGTAGCAGGGAACCTATTAGTGCCCGCAGACGTAGCAACTTGCCCGGCTTGACGACTTCAGCCACAGCATTACTCAAAACCTGCCCGCCAAGGTGGAATGTTCACAGGATAGAACTGTAATCCCACAGTTCAGCCCCATCAGTCCAACAATGCTGATGAAGGCTGTCGGATGGTAGCCGGAAGCTCCGCTTTCGCCTGTCTACCTTGAGATACCAGGCACGAATGTTTAATCAGAACTGCAGTCAGTTCAGTAAACCTCTTTTTTCATTCATATTTGTCATGAGTTGGCCGAATGTTCTCGAGCATTCAGGCAAAGTAAGGGTAGTTTTGCTGTTGTTGAGGGCAATTCCTTGGGTTGTTCAAGCGTGCGAACTCAGGCATCACCAGTGGGGAATACCTCAAGTCGTATACTGAAGAAGGGACAGTTACTGGGAAGTGTTTTGCATGTCCGAGGGATAGTAACAAGTACATGCCGACCTGCCGGTCCTGGGTGGAGGAGAATATCCACCACGACCACTGTCTCTATTCACCGGGGGTCCCAGTGACCCGAGGGAAGGCGATCGTATCAGGTGACCGTCACGGCTTGGTGACCGTCGGCCTGTAGGCAGGACACAGTGACCATTCAGTCGTCCTTGTCCTGAGGAATGAATGGAAGGCTTCGGCCTATTGAGTGGTTTGCACCTTGTTGTCTATAGAGTGTAGTAACCACTTGAAGCATCAGTCCTGGCTGGTAGAGAAGTCCAGGCTGTTAGTACAATGGGTAGCTTCGAGGAATCGAACATGAGTTTTGAATAGGAGGTTATGCATTAACCACTTGGTGCCCAACTCTTTGTTGGTGCTAGCAGCTGTGGTGTGTGTGTTGGGAGGGGGTGTGACTAGTGATTCCATTAGTGGAATAAAAATAACTCGGCGAGTTATTGGTGCAAACCGTTGTGGTGTGTGTGCGCGCCAGTGATTCAATTTAGTTGAACCCAGTTAAACTCGGGTTTCTCTCTTTCTTTGAGAATGGATATAAGGTGCTTGGAAAACCAGGAAGTGTGTGATTCACTTAAGGGAAAGTGAACTCATCCCGTCTTGCTGAGGGCTCAAGAAAATACAGCGAGAAGCAGAGGTTTGCTGTCGCCTCGTTGTCTCCTGGGTGGGGACGTAAGACAGTGGAGGTTGCTGTAGCCTCGGAGTCTGTGTGGGGACGGTCGACAGCAAGACGTGTTAGCCTGTTGGAGCCTAGACAGGGAGCTGCCAGACAACGGTGGGGTGTTTGCAGCCAGAGAAGACCTGTGGGAGAGGCCCCGACAGGAGCCCTTTCCGTGGAGAGGGTGAAGTGCGGTGGAGTCCGGGAGACTCGGTGTGAGGGTGCGACTCAAGCTACGTTGCCAGTGTCCCCCAACTGGGATTTGGCCAATTGGGAGGACACAACAGTGTGGCAGCTTCAGCTCGTAGTCGTACAGTGGATGAGAGAAACTGACGGTCAACCAAGGAATGCTGACAAGTTATGGACGTTTTATTTGTTCTTAAGTTTTAATCGTGCAAACAGAATAGTGGAATATTGTCTTTCCTGGTTGAGTAAGAATAACTGAAGAACAGGGATGCGATTTATAAGATTG
>JADBJO010006687.1:62500-77500 GCA_016801955.1 Conus betulinus | reverse complement strand
CCCCCCCCCCCCCCTCCCTCTCCTGCTTCCCCCCCCCTCCTTTCTCCCCTCCCTCCTTTCCCCCCCCTCCTTTCTCTCCTCTCCTTCCCCCCCCTTTCCTCCTACCTCCCTCCTCCCCCCCCCCCTCCTCTCCTCCCTTCCCCCCTCCTCCCCTCCCACCCCTCTCCTCCTTCCCCCCCTCCTTCCCCTCCTTCCCCTCCCCCCCTTCCTTTCTCTCCTACCCCCACCCCCCCCTTTCCCCCCCTTCCTCTCCTCCTTCCCACCCCCCCCCCTCTCCTCCTCTCCCCCCTTCCCCCCTCCTTTCTCTCCTACCTTCCCCCCCCCTCCCCCCTCCCCCTCCTCCTTGCCTTCCCCCCCCCCCCTTTCTCTCCTCCCCTCCCCCCCCCCTTTCTCTCCTCCTCCCCCCCCCCCCCTTCCCCCCTCCCCCCCCCCCCCCCTCCTTTCTCTCCTACCTTCCCACCCCCTCCTTTCCTCCCCCCTTCCCCCCCCTCCTTTCTCCTCCTACCTTCCCCCCCCCCTCCTTTCTCTCCCCCCCTTCCCCCCCTCCTCCTTTCTCCCCCTCCTTTTCCTTCCTTCCCCCCCTCCTTTCTCTCCTACCTTCCCCCCTCCCTTTCTCTCCTACCCTCCCCCCCCCCTCCTTTCTCTCCTACCTTCCCCCCCCCCCCCTCCCCTTTCCCCCCCCCCCCTCCCCTCCCTTCCCTCCTTCCCCCCCCTTCCTCCCTTCCCCCCCCCCTCCTCCTTCTCCTTCCCCCCCCCCCCCTTTTCTCTCCTCCTTCCCCCTTCCCCCCTCCTTTCTCTCCTACCTTCCCCCCCCCTCCTTTCTCTCCTACCTCCTCCCCTCCCCCCCCCCCTTCCCCCCCTTTCCCCTTCCTTCCCCCCCTCCTTTCTCTCCTCCCTTTCCCCCCCCCCCTCCTTTCTCTCCTGCCCTTCCCCCCCCCTTCCCCCCCCCCCCTCTCCCTACCCCCCCCCCCCTCCCTCTTCTCCCTTTCTTCCTTCCCCCCTCCCCTCCCTTTCCCCCCTCCCCTCCCTCCCCCCCCTCCTCCTCTCCTACCTCTCCCCCCCCCCCTTTCTCTCCTACTCCTCCCCCCTCCCCCCCTTTTTCTCTCCTACCTTCCCCCCCTCCTTTCTCTCCTCCTTCCCCTCCCTCCTTTCCTCTCCTCCTTCCCCCCCCCCCCCCCCCCCCCCCCTTTTCTCTCCTACCTTCCCCCCCCCTCCTTTCTCTCCTCCCCTCCTCCTCCCCTCCCCTTCCCCCCCCTCCCCCCTTCCCACCCCTCCTTTCTTTCTCCTACCTTCCCCCCCCCTTCTCTCCCCCCTTCCCCCCCCTTTCTCCCTTCCTTCCCCTCCCCCCCCTCTCCTACCTTCCCCCCCCCCCTCCCTCCCCCTTCCCCCCTCCTTTCTCCCTGCCTTCCCCCCCTCCTTTCTCTCCTACCTTCCTTTCCCCCCCCTCCCTACCTTCCCCCCCTCCTTTCTCTCCTACCTTCCCCCCCTCCTTTCTCTCCTACCTTCCTCCCCCCCCTCCTTTCTCCTCCTTCCCCCCCCCCCCCTTCCTTCCCTCTCCTCCCTTCCTTCCCCCCTCCCCTCTCCTCCCCCCTCCTCCCCCCCCTCCTTTCTCTCCCTCCTACTTTTCCCCCCCCCCCCTCCTTTCTCTCCCTACCTTCCCCCCCCTCCTTTCTCTCCTCCCCTTCCCCCCCCCCCCCCCCCCTCCCCTCCTCCTTCCTCCCTTCCCCCCCTCCTTTCTCTCCTCCTTCCCTCCTCCCTCCTTTCTCTCCTACCTTCCCCCCCTCCTTCTCTCCTCCCCTCCCCCCTCCTTTTTCCCCCCCCCCCTTTCTCTCCTACCTTCCCCCCCCCCCTTTCTCTTACCTTCCCCCCTCCTTTCCTCCTACCTCCCCCCCCTCCCTTCTTTTCCTCCTCCCCCCCCTCCTTTCCTCTCCTTCCCTCCCCCCTCCTCTCCCTACCTTCCCCCCCCCCTTTCTCTCCTACCTTCCCCCCTTTCCTTTCTCTCCTACCTTCCCCCCCTCCTTTCTCTCCTACCCCCCCCCCCCTTTCCTCCTCCTTCCCCCCCTCCTTTTCCCCCCCCCCCCCTCCTTTTCTCTCCTACCTTCCCCCCCTCCTTTCTCTCCTACCTTCCCCCCCCCCCTCTCCTCCCCTCTCCCCTCCTTTCCCCTACCTTCCCCCCCCTCTTTCTCTCCTACCTTCCCCCCCCTCCTTTCCTCTCCCCCCCTCCTTCCCCCCCCCCCCCTCTCCCCCCCCCCCCCCCTTTCTCCCTACCCCCCCCCCCCCTTTTCTCTCCTACCTTCCCCCCCTCCTTTCTCTCCTCCTTCCCCCCCCTCCTTTCCCTCCCCCCCCCCCTTTCCCCTTCCCCCCTCCTTTCTCTCCTACCTTCCCCCCCCCCCTCCTTTCTCTCCTCCTTCCCCCCCCCCCCTCTCCCCCCCCCCTCTCTCCTTTTTCCCCCCCCTCCTTTCTCTCCTCCCCCCCCCCTCTCTTTTCCCCCCTCTTTCCTCGCCCCCTTCCCCCCCCTCCTTTTCCCCTACCTTCCCCCCCTCCTTTCTCTCCTACCTTCCCCCCCCTTTCCTCCTCTTCCCCCCTCCTTTCCTTTCTCTTCCCTCCTTCCTTCTCTCCTACCTTCCCCCCCCTCCCTCTCTCCTCTCCTACCTTCCCCCCCTCCTTTCTCCTACCTTCCCCCCTTTTTTTTCCTCCTTTCCCCTACCTTCCCCCCCTTTCCCCTCCTACCTCCCCCCTCCTTTTTTCTCTCCTCCTTCCCCCCCCCCTTCCCCCTTCCCCCCCCCCCTCCTTTCTCTCCTACCTTCCCCCCCCTCCTTTCTCTCCTACCTTCCCCCCCCCTCCTTTCTCTCCTACCTTCCCTCCCCCTTCTTGCCCCCCTCCTTTCTCTCCTACCTTCCCCCCCCCCCCCCTCCTTTCTCTCCTACCTTCCCCCCCCCTCCTTTCTCTCCTACCTTCCCCCCCCCCATCCCCCCCTCTTTCCCCCCCCCTACCTTCCCCCCCCCCCCCCCTTTTCTCTCCTTTCTCTCCTTTCCCCCCCCCCTCCTTTCTCTCCTACCTTCCCCCCCCCCTCCTTTCTCTCCTACCTCCCCCCCTCCTTTCTCTCCTACTTCCCCCCCCTCCTTTCCTCCTACCTTCCCCCCCTCCTTTCTCTCCTACCTTCCCCCCTCCTTTTTCCTCCTACTTCCCCCCCTCCTTTCTCTCCTACCTTCCCCCCCCCTCCTTTCTCTCCTCCTTCCTTCCCCCCCTCCTTTCTCTCCCCCCTCTTTTTCCCCCCCCCCCTCCTTTTCTTCTCTCCTACCTTCCCCCCCCCTCCCTTCTCTCTCCTACCTCCCCCCCCCTCCCCCTTTTCTCTCTCTACCTTCCCCCCCCCCCTTTCTCTCCTACCTTCCCCCCCCTCCTTTCTCTTTCCTTCCCCCCCTCCTTCCCCCCCCCCCCTCCTTTCTCTCCTTTCTTACCTTCCCCCCCCTCCTTTCTCTCCTACCTTCCCACCTCCCCTTTCCGTCTCCTTTCTCTCCTACCTTCCCCCCCCCCTTTCTCCCTACCTTCCCCCCCCTCCTTTCTCTCCTACCTTCCCCCCTCCTTTCTCTCCTACCTTCCCCCCCCCCTCCTTTCTCTCCTACCTTCCCCCCCCTCCTTTCTCTCCCCCCCCTCCCCCCGTTTCTCTCCTACCTTCCCCCCCCCCTCCTCCTTCTCTCCTACCTTCCCCCCCCCCCTTCTCTCCTACCCCCCCCCCCCCTCCTTTCTCTCCTACCTTCCCCCCCCCTCCTTTCTCTCCTACCTTCCCCCCTTTCTCTCCTTTCCCTCTCCTACCTCCCCCCCCCCCCCTCTCTCCTACCTTCCCCCCCTCCTTTCTCTCCTTACCTTCCCCCCCCCCCTCCTTTCTCTCTCCTACCTTCCCCCCCCCTCCTTTCTCCTCTTCCCCCCCCTCCCTCTCCCCCCCCCTCCTTCTCCTACCTTCCTCCCCCTCCCTTCCCCTACCTTTCCCCCCCCTTTCTCTCCTACCTTCCTCTCCTACCTTCCCCCCTCCTTTCTCTCCTACCTCCCCCCCCTCCTTTCTCTCCTACCTTCCCACCCCCCTTTCCCTCCCCCTTCCCCCCTCCTTTCTCTCCTACCTTCCCACCCTCCTTTCTCTTTCCTCCCCTTCCCACCCCTCCTTTCTCTCCTACCTTCCCCACCCCTCCTTTCTCTCCTACCTTCCCCCCTCCTTTCTCTCCTTTCCTTTCTCTCCTACCTTCCCACCTACCTTCCCACCCCTCCTCTCTTCCGACATCTTGTAGGTCAGTTTCCTACATGTATCTGCTGAGCTGATGCCTGGGCATCGCAGCTGCTTGAAATGGCCGCTTTGTGCGACTTCTTCCTTTGAATCCTGACAATCACTGGACGTCTCTGCTCAACGGACTCTTTTCGGCAAAACGGAAAAAGGAGGCTGAAGTTGGGTTCCCGTGCTGTGAGGGCGTTCAAACTTCAGCGTTGCCTGAACCTTATTTCATTAAAAAAAAAAAAAAAAAAAAAAAAAAAAAAAAAAGAAGAAGAAGAAAAACAAAAGGAAAATTTTCTTTTTCAGACTTTTTGTCTAAAAACAAAAATCGACAAAACTATTTGACCAAAAGACGCCGTACGTTGTTGATTTTACCGTGAACGTATGATCTTAGAAGTTACCTTCCATTACGTCAACAATGGAAGTTATTTTCCATTACGTCAACAATGGAAGTTATTTTCCATGACGTCAACAATGGAAGTTACTTTCCATGACGTCAACAATGGAAGTTATTTTCCATGACGTCAACAATGGAGAGGATCTTCCGCGAATGACTGTCGTCATCGATATACTGTCGCGCTTCTTTCAATGTGCAGACGTCTCTAAACAACAGTGACAGCAGCTGATCGTGTGTGTCAACAACGATGTCACCTCTGGGAGACAGGGATGGGCTGCGGCGTCGGGAAGGTTGAGGCCAAAGGTCGGGTCAAGGGAGGGGGCGGTGGGGAGGGGGGGGGGGGGGGTGTGAGTGTGTGTGGTATGGACACGCGTCTTCATGGAACGGAACGTCAAGTGGCCACTCTCCACAGTTAGGACTTTGCTCTAAATCCATGTCAGCGTTTGCTCTGAATCACTACATAATCCATGTCAGCGTTTGCTCTAAATCACTACATAATCCATGTCAGCGTTTGCTCTGAATCACTACATAATCCATGTCAGCGTCTGAAGGTGTAGCTCTAATCACTACATAATCCATGTCAGCGTTTGCTCTAAATCTCTAAATAATCTATGTCAGTGTTTGCTCTAAATCACTACATAATCCATGTCAGCGTCTGAAGGTGTAGCTGTAATCACTACATAATCCACGTCCACGTTTGATGGTGTAGCATCAAGTTTGTTCTAAATCACTACATAATCCAAGTCAGCGTTTGAAGGTGTAGCATAAATCGCTACATAATCCATGTCTGTGTTTGAAGGTGTAGCATCAAGTTTGCTCTAAATCACTTCATAATCCAAGTCAGTGTTTGAAGGTGTAGCATAAATCGCTACATAATCCATGTCTGTGTTTGAAGGTGTAGCATAAATCACTGCATAATCCATGTCAGCGTTTGAAGGTGTAGCATAAAGTTGAGTCAAAAACTGATATCAAACTGAGAGAAGAACAAACGAACAACCCCCAACAACCATTTCACTGTTTTTTCTTTAACTTCTACCGGTGACATCATTCAGGATCTTCACATACATGCCCCTGCCCCTCACCTGACGACACATGTCAGGCCTTCCCACTCACCCCTGACCCTCTCTTTGCGCCGGGTGGTTTTCCCTAAAGAGTCCCACTCCTTTCATTTTAATCGGTCTGCTGGGAACCCCCTGGCATGCACCTCGATGGGCATGTTAAGAAAAGAAGGTCAATCCATTTTCAGACACAATAAAAAAAATTCTCAAAACTAATTGTGCCCGTCTGTAAACACTCAAACAATCCAGTACTCTGTGTCTATAAATACTCTACTCCTTAAGCAGAGCCTTGGCGCATTAATTTTTTATGCCCAGCCAGCTGGAAATGAGAAAAAAAAAAAAGTCTCTCTCTCACAACGTGACAGTTATTGATGTCCCTTGAGCAAGACAAAACAGACCTATAGGCTACACTGCCGGCCACCCCCTTTAACGTATCACCAGCCTATAAAAACCTGTTTTCCAAAATAACGAAAAGCGCAATGGTAAGCAAACAGGCTGGGCAATCTGTATGGGCAGACAGACACACCCTAATGACCACTCGGGGCAGTGTGAACAGTTTCCCCACCAAATCGTTAGACTGCCACAAAAAACAGTAACACGACAGAAAGAAAAAGTTTGACGTCTTTCTACAGGAGATGTACACGTAAAGACCACAGAGACAGAAACACTGTGAAGGACAAACAAGAAAGATTGAAAACTGAATGAATCAAAGCCAGTGACATGAACAGGAGAAATGGGCGATGACGTAATACACAGGATTTCCGGAAGGCTGGCATCCCCACGATAACACACACACACACACACACACACACACACACACACATCTGAAACCTTCGCTGAATTTCCACAAAATGCTTTCAATAAACTCACGATTATATTCGTACCAAACAAACAGCCGCTCGTTGTATAGACTATCAGCTGCAGTTGCTCAGTTAGTCCGTAGTGATGTAAAACGTTCACATCATTTTGCAATATCATCGTCTATTGAAGGCCAAGTGCACATGAAACTAAGGTTAACAAAAATTCTTCGTCTCGCCCCTCTGGCCGTATTATGTTCAGTTTAGTTGTCTACCTAGCTGGTTATTCTTTAAGCTCCTAAGGTAGTCACTCAGTGACCCCGAGGGTAATCACTCAGTGACCCCCTTGATTAAAGGCTACAAACACAGCACCACTTTTTGGAGGAAATAATTTCTGGTTTCTTCAGTTGTATCTTTTAGTCTTCTACTTCTTCTTCTTCTTCTTCTTCTCCTCCCTCAACTCCATGAAGAGTCACTGGGGCGTGGCACTGAAGAACTGTTCCCCAGGCTGCACCAGGTCTGTCTGTTGGGTGTCAAGGCCAGAGTCTCTGCGGACACAGCTGTTCTGTCGTTTCTCCAATGCTGTCGGCCCATCGTTTCCCCTCCTGTCTTCCCATCCACCTCCCTCCCTCCACGGTCCACTGAGGATTGGTCAGCAAAGCCACTGGATCTTTATGAAGTGGTATATTCACATGGATATTTTTAAAACTTCCATGGTCTGCAATGAATGAGGGTGCTACGCCATGGTGCACGATCATTTTAGATTGCTAGTCGGTTCATGTCAATGGGACATTTGTTGTTTTACTTATGTTTATGGGGTTGTTCTTTCTGTCATGCCCTTTATACACACATGTTGACCACCAGAGGCCTCGTCCGGGATGAGACAGTTATTCTTATACTTCATTTTTTCTAACTTAGTTATGCAGAGGCTTCCTCAGGGTTGAGACAGATATTTTTATACTTCATTTCTTTCTTATTTAGGAGGCCACATCAGGGTTGACAAAGTCACTTTCATACTTTATTTCTCACTCAATTATTGAGAGGCTACATCGGGGTTGACAGTTATTTTCATACTTCATTCCTTACTTAGTTATAAGGAGGCATTGGGGTTGGGATAGTTTATTTCGCATACTTTATTTCTTACTCAGTAATTGGGAGGCCACATCAGGGTTGAGATGGTTACTTTCATACTTCATTTCTCACTTAGTTATGGGGAGGCCACATCAGGGTTGACATAGTTACTTTGATAGTTGATTGTTCATTTAGTTATTGGGAAGCGACATCAGGACTGAGACATAAACTTTTATGCTTCATATCTTACTTAGTTATTTAGAGGCCACATCATGGTTGAGACAGTTACCTTTTACTTCATTTCTTACTTAGTTCTTCAGAGGCCTGTTCAGGGTTGAGGTAGTTACTTTTATACTTCGTTTTTACTTAGTAATCGGAAGGCCACATCAGGGTTGAGACAGTCACTTTCATATTTCATTTCTTACTTTGTTACTGACAGGCAACATCAGGGTTGAGACCGTTACTTTCATGTTTCATTTCTTACTTTCTTACTGAGAGGCCACATCAAGGTTGAGGGAGTTACTTTTATATTTCATTGATTACTTAGTCATCGAGAGGCCACTTTCGGGTTGAGGTAGTTACTTTCATGCTTAATTTCGTACTGGGTTGCTGGAGTTTCTTACTCAATGACTCTTTCATTCAGCCACTTATTCATTTCGATTTCTGCCCCAGGCTTTCGACGAGTCAAGAAGTGAGAGAGAGAGAAACAGCACTGTACCAGTACGCCAGTGTGAGCCGCTCTCTGCTGCCTCGTCTCAGCGGAAACAGCTGTGTCTGCTGACGTAGGGAGCACCTCTTGCCCACGTGTTTTGTCCTTCGATGCCTTGCGCCCGTCTTCCTTCTCATCTGACGCGGCGCCATCTTCCAACAGGGGAATGGGGCGCTTGGTAAGTATCAATAATGGGCGCTTGGTAAGTATCAATAATGGGGCGCTTGGTAAGTATCAATAATGGGGCGCTTGGTAAGTATCAATGATGGGGCGCTTGGTAAGTATCAATAATGGGGCGCTTGGTAAGTATCAATAATGGGGCGCTTGGTAAGTATCAATAATGGGGCGCTTGGTAAGTATCAATAATGGGGCGCTTGGTAGGTATCAACAATGGGCGCGCTTGGTAAGTATCAATGGCCAGGGAAGTTACGGCCAAGTTGGGCGAATCGCTGCCTACAGGTAACCCAGCACAGAGATCGGTATTAAAGGGGACACATACTAACAAAGGCGGATTGGCTCCAAAAAAGTCATAGCTATCTGTCTATTTATCTGTCTATCTATCTATATATCTGTCTGTTTATTCTCTCTCTCTCTATCTCATAAAGATATGTATATGCATGTATATATCTATATATGTGCATGTATATGTACACACACACACACATACACACACACACACACACACATATATATATACATATATATACATATATATATATATATATATATATATATATATATATATATATATATATATATAGCACACACACACACACACACACACACACACACACACACACACACACACACACACACATATATATATATATATATATATATATATATATATATATATATATATAAGTTGATTGACTTGGACTGGTCCCTGAACGCGGAGTCACAATCACGATCTGTGATCATGACCAACACGATGTCAAAGCACTATGTGTTCAGCTGTTTCAACCAACATTGTAGACTTGATGTGTCAGGGAGAAACGTTTTTCTTCAGGTTTTCTGACCCAAGAAAGTCTGCTAGATATCGCCCAAGAAACCAAGATCTTATCTACAGAGCCCTTCCTCACAAAAAGAAAAGTTAAAGAAGCCATCGAAATTGACCAGACGCCCCAGCCTGAACAGAGATCAAGGCTTTGAACTTCCCCCCATCTACAATCAGATCCTGACAACCGTTCACCCCACACAACAGTCGTCCCACCAGGCCTCGCTGCCACAACAGCAACAGTGAGCTGAAGAAGACAGGGCGACCCTGTTCTCTCTCTCTCTCTCTTTGTCTGTCTGTCTGTCTGCCGCTGTCTCTGTCTGTCTGTCTGTCTGTCTGTCTGTCTGTCTGTCTCTCTCAAATAGTAGAAGAACAAGCTGGATTTCGATCTGGATATAGCACAGTGGGTCACATATTTACATTGTATGCTTTAGTACAGAAATATTTGATAGAAAGGCAAAGTTGTGTGTTGCCTTTGTTGATTTCCAGGAGACTTTTGATTCTGTGAATAGGAATATCTTGTGGAAGATTGTAAGGGAAAATGATGTGAAAGGAAAATTGTATGAAGCTGTGCGTGGAGTGTATGATTCTGTACTTGCATGTATTCGTGATAAAGGTATTTGTTCCGACTATTTCAATTGTCCACGTGGTGTGAAACAAGGATGTCTGTTCAGTGCCCACATATTGACATATTTCATCAGTGAGCTTGCAGTCGATATATCAGACAATGGGAAGCATGGAATTCAAATGTTACCAGGGCTACTGAGTTATTTTTAATGTTGTTTGCTGATGACATTGCTCTTCTCGGAGATACACCCTGTTGATTTGCAGAACTAATCAGACGCTTTGAAAAAAGTATCAGATAGATTGCAACTGACAGTGAATCTGAGTAAGACTAATATAATGGCTTTTAGAAATGGTGGGCATTTAGCACAACATGAGAGATGGTTTTTATGGCAGATCAGAAGTTGAAGTGACAAATAAATTAAATATCTAGGGATGTTTTTCACTACAAAATTATGCTTGAATAGCTGCTGGTTGGAAATGTGTAGAAAGGGAAAGAGAGGAGTCATAGAGATATTGAGAACAATGAAAAGATTGAATTCAACTGACGGGGCTTTCTTCTGGAAATCATTCGATACCCAGATACAACTAATTCTAACATATGCTTCAGAGGTATGGGGTCGGTTAGACAATGTCCATATGGAAAAAGTTCACACTTGTGCAGCAAAGCGTATAATGCATGTACCATTACATGCATCAAACAAAATGATTTATGGTGAAAGTAGACGATATCCCCTATTTTATAGGAGCATATGTTAAATCAGTTAAACACTGGTGAAGATTAGTTCAATTACCTACGACCAGACTCTGCAGCTTAGCATATAGCTCTTACTACAACATTATTCAGGAAAATCTAATTGGGTTTCTTGTATAAAGAAAATACTGTGTGACAATGGCTTTGGCATCGTTTGGCTTTTTCAGGGAGTATATTTCTCAATTCAAGGATCGCTTACAGACAAAACTGGCATTCCAGCATGGATGAAAATGACAAATACGAATGGTATCTCTCATTTAAAAGTAAGTTAGAAATGGAAAAAATATTTTATAATTGTTACACATAAATGGCATAGAAATAACAAAATTCCGAACTAGAACACTGGGCCTCAGTGCAAACAAAAATGGTGGGAAGCATCACATAATAAAGCATGCTGCACGTGTGCAGAGAGAAACAACAATGAAGACGAAGTCCATTTTGTTTTTGATTGCCCTGCTTACGCACATGTTCGAAGGAGTTGCAAAATTTTCAGCCAGCCAGCTGCACAGAGAAAAGATCTCATCGCAATTCTATCTACTTGTAACGAAAACATCACCATATCATTGCAAAATATGTAGTAGAAGCCAGTGATTTTCGGAGAAAAAACATCACAATCTGTCAAGTTAAAATTTTGCGACGATACATGAATCCATGTTCAGCACTTATTCTGTATTTTTCATGGCTTGATGGTCGAAGAACATTGATTAGAGTGGTGCGCAGACGTGCGCGCGCGCGCGCGCGCGCGCGCACGTGTGTGTGTGTGTGTGTGTGCGCGCGCGTGCGCGGGCATGCGGATGTGATCGTGTGTCTGCACGATGCGTGTTCAAGGTATGTATGTATGTGCGCTAGGGGGAGGGGTATTGTCCATTCTGGTGTGTGTATATGTAGATTTGAAATATTGGTGAAATTCGTATGAGTTCTTTTTCTTTCAACTGCATATCTTTATTGCTGTCTATTAATGCAATTACCTGTAACCCATTTGCCAACAGGGCTTATCTGCAAATCTGTGTGTGTGTGTGTGTGTTCTGCAACGGTGACGTCAGTCCTTGAGTCGGAAATGTACGTCATCGGAGAGTGCCCTCTCTCTCCGTCTTGACGCAACGACCTTTTGTCTCCTCCGTTTAACAATCCACGAGCTCGGTTTGTTTTGTTTTCTTTCTTTCCTGATGTTCTTTTCCATTAATAATTCCTCATGTGTTAGTACCTGTAGGGATTAACTCTGTGAAGAAACAAGGCGTGGTGAAGTGTGTGTGTGTGTGTGTGTGTGTGTGTGTGTGTGTGTGTGTGTGTGCTGGGGGGGGGGGGGGGGGGGGGGGGGTCCTAGGGGCTAAGATGGTTAGATGGTGGAACAGGGTAAAAGGGGGGGAGAAAGGGGGAGCGGAGAGGGGGTGGGGGACCACAGCCACTCACCAATGTTCGGGTGTCAGGACGTGCATGCTAAAAAAGAGAGAAGCCATCCATTTATTGGTCTGTACAGTTCACTTGGAACACGACAGCAAGACTGGTGTCTCAAACTGAAGTCTAGGGTTCCAAAAGAAGATGGCCTCCTGTCGTCTCTACCGATCGTAACCACTCAAAGGACCAGAGAAAGATCACATGGCTGAAACTCCACCATAAGGTTCCAGTCTTCCCCTAAGTGCTCAGAGCAGATCCGACTCACACAAGCAGATCAACAGCAACAAAAATGCCACAAGGAAACTATCTAACATATCTATCCCCTACTCAGAATAAAACCGAAAGACAACGATTATCTCAGAGAAATCTGACAGGAGGACTGGAATACACAGACGACTAAGAAACGTTTCCAGATCCTTCCAAACCTTAAAGAGTTCCTCTCATCTACCTCTGGTGGTCGCGAAGAAGAAACTGTTTCATGCCGGCTGCACACTGGCCATTCCTTTTTTTAACCCATTCATACCTTTTAAAGAGCGAAGAAGCTCCATGGTGCATTCCTTGTCATTCGCAATGAAACATATTTTTTTAAACTGTTGGGACTTGCATGATGTGAGACATAAACATTTTACAGCAGACTCCATGAAAACCTTGTTCAGAGATGTTCCACCTGATGTGATCTTGAATTTCTGAGGGAGAGTAACATTTTTCATCTGATCTGAGATTTTACAGTAGAAAGATTTTAACACAACATTTCGGGTGTGTTTTTTCAGAAGGTGTATTTTAAAGGGTTGTGTGAATGAATGACTTATGGGTTGGCTTCAACGCGATGGCAGCCATGATATGGCCCTTTGCAGTCGGCTGGGCTATAAACAACATCACCTTACCTTACTGACAAAAAAAAGAAAAAGAAAATAGAAAAAAAAGAAAAAACAAAAATGAAAAACAAAAAAAAAACAAAAAAAAACAAAACAAAAAAAAAACAAAAAAAAAAAAGAAAGAAAAGAAAAACCAAGAACAACAACTGTAACCCATCCACCACAAATATTTGCCTTCGAACCATTGACCTCCCAGCTCTTAACTTATGACGCTAGTCACATCTCTGTTGTAGCCAATGCCAACAACAACAATCATCATCATCATCATCATCATCAACAACATCATTATTTATCATCATCATCACCATCGTATATTTAAAGATGTTTTGTTGTTGTTTTGTTGTTATTTTTGCCTATTTGTTTGTTTGTTTATCTGTCTGTTTTAAGGAGACCCGGTGAGTTTATCGACCATACCTGGGTTTTCGGCAGTGATAGGATTTAAGGAACCTCCGATGATTCTTAGGGACCCACGGATTTCTTTCTTTCTTCTTTCTTTCTGTTCTTCTTTCTTTCTTTTCTTTCTTTCTTTCTTTCTTTCTTTCTTTCTTTCTTTCTTCTTTTCTTGTTGTTGTTGTTGTTGCCGTATTTGTTTTCGGCGATCACAAGTAGAAATGGCAAATCACAGACATGTTTTAGAAAATCACGAGGGGGTGGGGCTGTAAGAGAGAGAGAGAGAGAGAGAGAGAGAGAGAGAGAGAGGGGGGGGGGGGGAGAGAGAACCACTGAAGAGAAAAAGATTTCAATCAAATACTTGAGTTTTCCCATCTTGTCTTTGTTCCTCTACAAAATAAGAAAAAGAAATGAAAAGACAACATACGGGTGCATGAATATACACATGCTTCAGTGTGCGTAAGCGCGTGAACGCGTATATATTTGTGAATAAGCGTGTTCATTTTTTCTGTGAGTGTGTGTGTGTGTGTGTGTATGTGTGTGTGTGTGTGTGTGTGTGTGCGCGCGCGCGCGCGCGCGCGTGCGTGCATGTATACATGTGTGCAAACGGCGAAAGGAGGAGTTGGAATACTGTAATCTTTCCCTCACAGGAATCGTAGTAGAAAACCCTAACAAGAACATACAAGCCGACAGAGAGAGAGAGAGAGAGAGAGAGAGAGAGAGAGAGAGAGAGAGAGAGAGAGAGAGAGAGAGAGAGAGAGAGACAGACAGACAGACAGACAGACAGACGATTGGAGACAGAATAACAGAGTCTGCTTGAGAACAAGCGAACGTGCGACGAGCAAGAGAGAGAGAGAGAGAGAGAGAGAGAGAGAGAGAGAGAAGAATCTATCAGAGAAAAGTTCCGAAATGAGATACAAAGTCTGATGTTTGGTGGGGTCACGCGAGATTGGGTGGTCGTAGAGGGAAGTGGGATGCGGGTAGGGGAAGGACAGTGGCCAGAAACGTGTCTCTGGAGCCAACACTCACCATGGCTTCAGGAGCTCATAGATGGGGTAGGACGGCACAGGGGTGACCCTTGACTTGCCAGTGCTGCTGTGTCGGCACGTCAGTGACTGCGCTCTGCCCTTCTGGTCCCCACCGCGATCTAGATCTCTGTCTTCCCGTCCCCGACTCCTATCTCCATCCAGCTTTCTTTCGTCATCTTTGACGTCACAATTCCGTGACGATTCTTCTCGAGAGGGTGAGGAAGTGGATGCTTTCGCACGGGTGACAGATCTATCCTCTTCCTCGTCTGGGCAAGCGTGGTTGGCAGGTGTTGGCTGCAGAGATCGGAAAATGGTTTCTGTTCTTCTTCGATTTCTTCCACCAGCTTTAGGATTCTGAAATCAGTAGTGTCAGAACTTACTTCGCTCAGTGGCGCCGCTTGGGCAATGGGACTGGGTCTGGAACAGCCCGGTAATGATTCTCTGGTTTGTAGTGGTCTGTTGATAACAGGCGTTGGGTGGATCTGTCCGGTGAGTATTGTTTGTCACGAACAGTTGTCGATGTGAATACACATGCTGGAGGGATTCTGTGGCACCCGGAAGCGACAGGCGGTGGAGATTTTAGGGTCGCGCAGGCCTGTGGTTGAAACTTTCCCTCCGAATCGGAATTTGGATAATGCCGCTGCTTTGAGAGCCATGATCATAATTTTGCCTTGAAGGTGTGAAACCGAAACTTTCCGAGGTTT
>JADBJO010006687.1:32500-57500 GCA_016801955.1 Conus betulinus | reverse complement strand
CCATGTTGATTAAGTCTACACAGAGCTGAATTTCGGCTGTTCAAAGAATGTTTTACAACATGCTCAGTGTGGGGGCCGATTGACCATATAGATTAGGTCTACACATTGTGGATGGAGAATATAAGAAGTAGGTCAGTCAAGACTAAGTGAAATAAAATAATTCCAAAACTTGCATCATGTTTGTAAGTGAACATAAGCCAACGCGAACTGAGGAACAAGATAAAAGCGACAGAATGGTGAAAAATGGCGTATTAGACAATGAAGAGGGGGGGGGGGGGTGGGGGGTGGGGGGCAATAACATTTTACGTGCCCTACAGTCAAATTCTGCGAGCCTTAGGCCCTGCTATCAGATTCCCCCCACAGTTCTCTCTACACCGTCTGGGAACAAGTTTGTCCTTAAAAGCCCCTACCCTGAACCAGACGTAAATCTCATCAGTCATCCAGCTTGCCATGCACGCTGTGTGTGTGTGTGTGTGTGTGTGTGTGTGTGTGCGTGCGTGCGTGCGTGCGTGCGTGCGCGCGTGTGTGTGTGTGTGTGTGTGTGTGTTCTTTTTTCTTTGTTATGTATGCGGTCTGTGGTAATGGGGAAATAATCACCCAAGGCGAAGATCGAGTGAAGGTTTTTTTTTTGTTTTTTTCCTTCTAGAAGTCAAAGTGACTTTGATTCTCAACATGACCGTAACTTACGTCACGCAGCAAACAACAACTACAACAGAAGAAAAAAAGTTATGGACGTCGAAAGCAAAGCTCTCAAAACTTCAACGTTTACATCATACAGACGAAACAGAGTACATCGTTAAAGAAAATGTTTATTTGTAGTCAAAGGTCTAGTTTTGCTTTGCAAGCACTCGGAACCGATGGAGACCCCAAACTGTGCAAGTACATCCATTCATAATGTCTTACTATGCGATTGATCAGCTATTCAGATTATGCAGTGTTATTGAGACCGTTATGATAACGTTGCGTGTGCGTCTCTCTCTCTCTCTCTCTCTCTCTCTCTCTCTCTCTCTCTCTCTCTTAATTAGCAGTCACTGATGACCACAGCTTGTATCAGATCTCAACATTTGCGCTTGTCAGTCAGGTTCCATTTAAAGCTCGATGGGTTCTTAACCTGGGACAGATCATTTACATTTGTCTAGAAAATGGGGAGGGGGAGGGTCGGATTCAGTTTCTTTTTAGATATCTATACTCGTAACCCTACACACAGTTAATCGGGAGTACATCCAACTTTTTTCTCAATACGCGTGCTCCACCTGATTTTTTTTTTTGGTCCCATCTTCTGTGCCACCTCGGTGGCATTGCACCCCTTGTCGCCCATTCCGACCCCCTGTCCACAGCCACAGCCCAGCGCGATCCGCCATAGCCGCGGCGCCGGCAATGCCCAGGAAGCAATCAGTGTCAAGTCATCAAGAGGCAACTCACCAGAGGAGACACTGCACTGCTGCCGAGTCACGTCGGCAGTGTTCAGTGGTGCCTGTTCTGATCCAATAGGCAAAGGACACCATCTGCTAAGCCCCCTTCGGACACAACAATAGTTTAGTCACGGAGCCAGCGTGAGTGAGCTCTCTCTCTCTCTCTCTCCCAAGGGCGCCATCACGTCCGTTCAATGACAGCCCCTATGAATATATTCTCGCGTCAACCAGGCCCAAAATGTACAAACACCTGCAGTGTTGGTCAGGAAATTTGAGCAACACCTCCCAAGACGCATCCATTACGTGCATGAAACTCGACAGTGTGTTTCCGATCTTCCAAATTGAGCCCGTAGCAAACTCAACCCTAACCCTTGGTAAGAGCTGGTCGGGGCACAAAAATCTCACAAATGAATGGGAATCGAACCAACGACCTCCCAGCTGGGAGTCTGCGATGCTAACCACTTCGCCATGGTGGCTGCCTGCACATAATCTTCTTTCCTTAAGTGTTCGGTAGAAAGAAACTCGTGGAGAGCGTGGCAGCAGAGAGTCCTCAGAAGAGAAGCCCCCTTCAAGCGAGAGTGTTTCGGCCCTTATCTCCTGACACTCTAGGGGGGTTGGGCCACACCCGGGATGTCCCTCTGCTACCCCTTTTTTTTCCATCTTGGGATGAGCCATGGCTGGGATTCGAACCCATGCCCTTCTGGACATGCTCATTTCCACTTAATGACTCGCGCACTAACCACTGAGCCACAGGGACACCTGATATTTGTAGGAAAGTTAAGCCTTATGACGTTCACTTTTGTTCCTCCTTGACCAGATCCAACTTGAACACCTCTCTGCCGCTTCTGCCATTGCTTTCAGGGCTCTGGTTTTTTCCCTCCCTGCAACTGAGAGCTGTTTCATGAGGCTGTATGCAGATGTTCCCACAAACCCCCTAGCTCCAATTTCTGCAGTGAGGACTTTGACCTGATAGCCTTCTCTCTCTCAGGCTGTTTGCCAGGTCAGCATACTTTTCAGTCTTGTAGATCTGAGCTGCCTCCATTCTGTTCTCATATGGCACCGTGAGCTCGATCATGATCAGCTGCTTGGTTGACTGAGAGTGTAATACTATGTCTGGTCTCATGCCACTCTTGCTGATAATCTCTGGGTGACTATTCCATTCTGGGAGGTCTGCTGTGCACTCCCAGTCATCTGCCCCGTCCAGCAGACTCTGCCTGCATGTTCCGAGTGGCACTGTTGTTCTTGGCCATGATTCGCTGCCTCCTGCCGTGAAGAATGTTGCGGGTGCTTTTGGAGTCCTGATTTTCCCTTTTGTGGTGTTGGTACTAGCCCAGACTACTTGTACAATCTCTTTGAGCACTTGGTTGTGCCTCCATGTGTACCTTCCTTGAGCCAGGGCTACTTTACATGAGCTTAGGACATGCTCCACTGTTTGTTTTTCATGGCAAAGGGGGCATGAAGGATCGTCTGTTTTTCCCCACTTCACCAGGTTTGCATTTGAGGGCAGAAGGTCATATGCAGATCTGAGAATGAAGCTGATCCTGAGAGGGGCCATGTGCCAAATGTCATTCCAAGTGAGACTTCTTTGCAGTGCATTCTCCCACGTTGTCCATTGCCCTTTCTGGCTCTGCTGGACTGCTTTTTGGAGTCTTTTTTGGTCTTCTTCTTTTTTGTCATCTCCTGAATCATCATGTCTCTTTTGGCTTTTCCTTTGGCCTTTGACCACCATTCAATTTTGGTCACCCCAGTCCTTGTCTGTTGGTCTGTGTGTGTCCTGTTATTTCTCTGATCTTGAGACTTTCTTTTGCAGAATCCATCGCCTCTTGAACTTTCCATTTTCTGCCTGTCTTCAGCTGGGGCTTGATTGCTTCAACCACCTTGTCTCCTGAGTCCTCCAGCATGCTTTGAAGTCTGATCTTCCCTGCTTTTGTATTCCTCCAGGATGGATTTCAGTGGTAGTTTCAGCTTTGCTTGGCGACAGTATAGCGCTATGTCAGTCAGACAGGGTGGGACACCAAGCCATTTCCTTGTGAACTTGTTGATTTTGGATTCCATTGCCTCCACTATGCTGGTGCAGATGTCGTATATCATCAGAGGCCATAGGAGCTTTGGTATCAGCATGAACTGCAGACACCAGACCTTGTATTTGCCAGGGAGCCCACACTGGTCAATGGTCTCCAAGCCTTCTTCCGACATCTGTTTGGTTTCTTTTTGCTCTTCGTGTGTCTTTCAGCGTATCATCATACCATCTTCCAAGGCTCTTGACTGGCTCTTCTGTTACTGTTGGAATGGTCTGGTTGGCAACACTGAAGACCACAGATTCGGCCACTTTTCCTTTCCTCAGTGAGAGACTCCGTGATTTCTTTGGCTTGAACTTCATTCTGGATGAGGCAACTATGTCGTCCAGCCTCTCCAGCACGTGACGTGTCTCGTCTTCTCTGGATGAAATCACTGTAGTGTCATCCATGAAGGCCTTGAGAGGGGGCATCTTGTATCCATCGCCAAGGTCTGTTTGTCTTGCGTTGCTTGTTGCTGCTTTCAAGATGACTTCCATGCCAACACGAACAGTATTGGGGAAATGGCACAGCCCATTGCAATGCCCACTTCCAAGTTGATCCAATCTGTTGTGTACTCCTTGGTAGAGAAACCGCATTGAGAAGCCATTGAAGTACTTCTTGAGCATGTCGCGGATGTTCTTTGGCACATGGTACATCTTAAGAGCAAACTGTATCATCTCATGGGGTACAGATCCATATGCGTTTGCCAGGTCAAGCCACACTACGTCCAGGTCTCTCTTTTCTGTTTTTGCTCTTTGGATTGCGTCCCAGATCATTGTGGCGTGTTCTACACAGCCAGCCACGCCTGGAATGCCACCTTTCTGGACTGACACATCCAAGTACTTGTTTTTCCATGAGGTACTTGGTCAGCCTTGCTGCCATGACAGAGAAGATTTTCCCTTCGACGTTCAGTAGTGATATTGGCCTGAACTGGCTGATGTCACTTGAGTTTTGCTCTTTGGGGATGTACACACCATCTGCCGTCATCCACTGGCCGCTGATCTTCTGGTTTCTCCAAGCTGATCGCAGCAGCCTGTGGAGCCACTCCAGCACCTTGGGACATTTCTTGTACAGCTGGTAAGGTATTCCGTTTGGCCCTGGTGATGATTTGGCTCTGGCTTTGTCGACCACCACCTTCTTGATTTCCGCCAACGTTGGAGGCTTGTCATTGAACTGTTCCTCAGGGTTGGTTGGCCACACCAGACCTTGAATGTCGAGTGGTGCTTTGCTCTGTGAGTCAGAGTATGTTTTCCTCAGATGCTGCTCAAGAACTCCTTTGTCCACACTTAGGGTCCCAGATTTTGGCTGCTCGAACAGAGTTCTGGCAAACTGGAAGGGGTCTCTGAAGAACGCTCTTGTGTCTTCTTCTTTTTGCTTTTCCTCTTCCTCGCAGATTCCGCTTTGCTGAGGGCGCTGTGTTTTGCTTTCAGGTCTTCCCAGAGTTTTTCCAAGCCTTGTTTTTCAGCTGGCAGTGCAGTCTTCATTTGCTTCTTGAGGTTTTTTTTTTGGACCCTGATCTTGTCCATCTCTTCTTGGCGTCTGGATTTCTTTGGAGGTGTTTTCTCTTTGGGGTAGTTTTGCTCCATAGGCGTCTCTACATGTGGCATACACAATGTCCCCATATGTGGCTAGTTTGTGTTCCAGGGTGCTTTTCCCTATCAGTGCATCGAGTCTTTGGACGATTTTTGCATCCAGTTTCTCCCAATCTTCAGTCTCGTTTGCTCGTGGCAGGTTGAGTTTCAGGCGCCTGGCATCGAGGGCCTGTGCAAATTCCTCATCCGAACCAACAGCGTGGATGTCCTTGGCACTGTGGTTTAAATCCTGGCCTTGGTCTTCCGACGTCTTATCTGCTGATGCAGTGCGCTGCTGCTCATTCAGATGAGTCTTCACACATCCCATCTTTGTTCTGTGGATCGTCATGCCACGGGTGGTAGCGAAACGCTTTCCACAGACACATGGATATTCACATTTGGTCCATGTTCATAGTCCGTTTGGGATTTCCAGTCGTGATTGGTTGAGCACCGATGGGTTCATCATTCTCTCCCCCTTTCGGTGAATCCTGGAGCATCTTTTCTTTTGTTTTTAGTAGCCACATGTTGAAGGCAAAGTGGGGAGCCAGCCCACAGAGCCCTTGGTTCTGGTCTTTCCCAGTGTCCTCCAGTCTTTCCCGGACGTCCTCCGGCCTTTTCCCGGAAGTCAATGGTTTACCCATGCATCAGTAGAAAGAAACTCGTGGAGAGCGTGGCAGCAGAGAGTCCTCAGAAGAGAAGCCCCCCCTTCAAGCGAGTGTTTCGGCCCTTATCTCCTGACACTCTAGGGGGGTTGGGCCACACCCGGTCATGACTCCGGATGTCCCTCTGCTACCCCTTTTTCCCATCTTGGGATGAGCCATGGCTGGGATTCGAACCCATGCCCTTCTGGACATGCTCATTTCCACTTAATGACTCGCGCACTAACCACTGAGCCACAGGGACACCTGATATTTGTAGGAAAGTTAAGCCTTATGACGTTCACTTTTGTTCCTCCTTGACCAGATCCAACTTGAACACCTCTCTGCCGCTTCTGCCAGAGTCCATCTTTATTTCACCAATAGTTTTGACATTGTACAAAGTGGGTTAGATATATTTATGCACATGTGTGTCATGTGTAAATGATGTATATATGCAAAATTACAAGCCCAACATGAGTCGCACAATCTGCAAACTCTCATGAGTTCATCCCATTCTCTACCTACTCATTCTCAAACTTTCAGTATAGAGCTGTCCCGCCCAGCCCTGTTGCCAGAAACGACTGATAAGTCATGAACATCCCAACACTACTGATAAAGCAAAACAGAATAAGGCAAGAATCACAACAACCCCAGAATGGGAGAGAACAACAAAAAGTGGATCTGTTTGGATGAATGGCATTCGCTCTGGACTTCAATGCAGCAAAGGTACAACATATGGCATAACATTATACAGGAGTGTGTGTATGTGTGTGTGTGTCGTTTTTATTTATTTATTTATTTTTAAGTCTTGAAACTGCTGGGAACTTCGTCTCCTTCTCGCTTTTGTTATTTAATAAGCAATGCAGTATTGATACAACACACACACACACTCTCTCTCTCTCTTTCACACACACACACACACACACACACACACCCTCCACACACACAGTCTGTCTCATTCATTCATTTACACACACACACACACACACACACACACACACACAAAAACACACACACACACAATAGCTAAGCATAGACAATGCTGCTATCTTCAAAGCCCTGATCAGGTTGGTGCATTCTGGGAGTTCTCCACTACTTGCAAGACCGATGTTTTCCTTTCTGCTCGACATGTCTGTGTGCTGGCCCCAACAACCATGTCACAGAGAAACCCAGAGGAGACTGTAATGTTTTCCTTTCTGCTCGACATGTCTGTGTGCTGGCCCCAACCAACAACCATGTCACAGAGAAAACCCAGAGGAGACAGTGTCATGTTTTCCTTTCTGCTCAACATGTCTGTGTGCTGGCCCCAACAACCATGTCACAGGGAAACCCAGATGTGTGCTGGCCCCAACAACCCATGTCACAGAGAAACCCAGAGGAGACAGTGTCATGTTTTCCTTTCTGCTCAACATGTCTGTGTGCTGGCCCCAACAACAACCATGTCACAGGGAAACCCAGAGGAGACAGGGTCATGTTTTCCTTTCTGCTCAACATGTCTGTGTGCTGGCCCCAACAACCATGTCACAGAGAAACCCAGAGGAGACAGTGTCATGCTGGATGCAAGGAAACCCAGAGGAGACTGCCATGCTGGATGCAAGGAACCCAGAGGAGACAGTGCCATGCTGGATGCAAGGAAACCCAGGAGAGACAGTGCCATGCTGGATGCAAGGAAACCCAGGAGAGACAGTGCCATGCTGGATGCAAGGAAACCCAGGGAGACAGTGCATGCTGGATGCAAGGAAACCCAGGAGACAGTGCCATGCTGGATGCAAGGAAACACAGAGGAGACAGTGTCATGCTGGATGCAAGGAAACCCAGGAGAGACAGTGCCATGCTGGATGCAAGGAAACCCAGAGGAGACAGTGCCATGCTGGATGCAAGGAAACCCAGAGGAGACAGTGTCATGCTGGATGCAAGGAAACCCAGGAGAGACAGTGCCATGCTGGATGCTAGGAAACCCAGAGGAGACAGTGCCATGCTGGATGCAAGGAACCCAGGGGAGACAGTGCCATGATGGATGCAAGGAAACCCAGGAGACAGTGCCATGCTGGATGCAAGGAAACCCAGGAGACAGTGCCATGCTGAATGCAAGGAAACCCAGAGACCGTGCCATGCTGGATGCAAGGAAACCCAGTGGAGACAGTGCCATGATGGATGCAAGGAAACACAGAGGAGACAGTGCCATGCTGGATGCCAAGGAAACACAGGGGAGACAGTGTCATGCTGGATGCAAGGAAACCCAGGAGACAGTGTCATGCTGGATGCAAGGAAACACAGGGGAGACAGTGCCATGCTGGATGCAAGGAAACACAGTGGGAGACAGTGTCATGCTGGATGCAGGGAAACACAGGAGACAGTGCCATGCTGGATACAAGGAAACCCAGAGGAGACAGTGCCATGCTGGATGCAAGGAAACCCAGGAGACAGTGCCATGCTGGATGCAAGGAAACCCAGGGGAGACAGTGTCATGCTGGATGCAAGGAAACCCAGGGGAGACAGTGCCATGCTGGATGCAAGGAAACCCAGGAGACAGTGCCATGCTGGATGCAAGGAAACCCAGGAGACAGTGCCATGCTAGATGCAAGGAAACCCAGGAGACAGTGCCATGCTGGATGCAAGGAAACACAGAGGAGACAGTGTCATGCTGGATGCAAGGAAACACAGGAGACAGTGTCATGCTGGATGCAGGGAAACACAGGAGACAGTGTCATGCTGGATGCAAGGAAACCCAGGGGAGGGACAGTGTCATGCTGGATGCAGGGAAACACAGGAGACAGTGTCATGCTGGATGCAAGGAAACCCAGGGGAGACAGTGTCATGCTGGATACAAGGAAACCCAGAGGAGACAGTGTCATGCTGGATGCAGGGAAAACACAGGAGACAGTGCCATGCTGGATACAAGGAAACACAGAGGAGACAGTGCCATGCTGGATGCAAGGAAACCCAGGAGACAGTGCCATGCTGGATGCAAGGAAACCCAGGGGAGACAGTGCCATGCTGGATGCAAGGAAACCCAGGAAACAGTGCCATGCTGGATGCAAGGAAACACAGGGGAGACAGTGCCATGCTGGATGCAAGGAAACCCAGGGGAGACAGTGTCATGCTGGATGCAAGGAAACACAGGGGAGACAGTGCCATGCTGGATGCAAGGAAACACAGGGGAGACAGTGCCATGCTGGATGCAAGGAAACCCAGAGGAGACAGTGTCATGCTGGATGCAAGGAAACCCAGGAGAGACAGTGCCATGCTGGATGCAAGGAAACACAGGAGGAGACAGTGTCATGCTGGATGCAAGGAAACCCAGAGACAGTGCCATGCTGGATGCAAGGAAACACAGGGGAGACAGTGTCATGCTGGATGCAAGGAAACACAGGAGACAGTGCCATGCTGAATGCAAGGAAACCCAGGGGAGACAGTGCCATGCTGGATGCAAGGAAACCCAGAGGAGACAGTGCCATGCTGGATGCAAGGAAACCCAGGGGAGACAGTGTCATGCTGGATGCAAGGAAAACCCAGAGGAGACAGTGCCCATGCTGGATGCAAGGAAAACCCAGGGGAGACAGTGTCATGCTGGATGCAAGGAAACCCAGGGGAGACAGTGCCATGCTGGATGCAAGGAAACCCAGGGGAGACAGTGCCATGCTGGATGCAAGGAAACCCAGGGGAGACAGTGTCATGCTGGATGCAAGGAAACACAGGGGAGACAGTGTCATGCTGGATGCAAGGAAACCAGGAGACAGTGCCATGCTGGATGCAAGGAAACCAGGGGAGACAGTGTCATGCTGGATGCAAGGAAACCCAGGAGACAGTGCCATGCTGGATGCAAGGAAACCCAGGGGAGACAGTGCCATGCTGGATGCAAGGAAACCCAGGGGAGACAGTGCCATGCTGGATGCAAGGAAACCCAGGGGAGACAGTGCCATGCTGGATGCAAGGAAACCCAGGAGACAGTGTCATGCTGGATGCAGGGAAACCCAGGGGAGACAGTGTCATGCTGGATGCAAGGAAACCCAGGAGACAGTGTCATGCTGGATGCAAGGAAACCCAGGGGGGACAGTGCCATGCTGGATGCAAGGAAACCCAGAGGAGACAGTGCCATGCTGGATGCAAGGAAACCCAGGGGAGACAGTGCCATGCTGGATGCAAGGAAACCCAGGGGAGACAGTGTCATGCTGAATGCAAGGAAACCCAGGGGAGACAGTGTCATGCTGGATGCAAGGAAACACAGGGGAGACAGTGCCATGCTGGATGCAAGGAAACACAGGAGACAGTGTCATGCTGGATGCAGGGAAACCCAGGGGAGACAGTGTCATGCTGGATGCAAGGAAACCCAAGGGGAGACAGTGTCATGCTGGATGCAAGGAAACCCAGGGGAGACAGTGTCATGCTGAATGCAAGGAAACCCAGGGGAGACAGTGCCATGCTGGATGCAAGGAAACACAGGAGACAGTGTCATGCTGGATGCAAGGAAACCCAGGGGAGACAGTGCCATGATGGATGCAAGGAAACCCAGGGGAGACAGTGCCATGCTGGATGCAAGGAAACACAGGAGACAGTGTCACTCTGGATGCAAGGAAAGGCCAAACCGAAGCGGATAACAGCGAAACATGTGGTGTCAAGCTCTGCACTCGTTCATCATTGTTCTGAGTACAGCATCATTTCCACTCTTGGTGCCAGAAAAAGGGGAAAGCATCTCTCACCATTCTTCACTTTGAATGCGTTATTAGCCAGCATCCCTCAGGTGAGTCTATACTGATATAATGCAAAGATGAGGAGTACATGAACTGCGCCAGTAAGGCGGCCACAGGCTTGTTGCAGAGTGCTGATGATACATTTGGACACAGGAGAACTGGGCAAAAATTATCCCTTCACTCGTTTGATAAGTTGTGTTCAGCCCCACTCACACATAGGTCATCTAACAGCATGAAAGAGGAATCATATCATCCTGTTGTAACGAATTATTTGAAACAAAGCTAGTACAAAACCTGTACTGATCTCAATGTAAACATGCACACACAAACCAAACACAAATGCAAACATCCTGCAGTTAGACTGGCAGAGACATCCTGCAGTTAGACTGGCAGAGACATCCTGCCGTTAGACTGGCATAGACATCCTGCCGTTAGACTGGCAGAGACATCCTGCCGTCAGACTGGCAGAGACATCCTGCAGTTAGACTGGCATAGACAAACTAAAAAGTGTGACATGGTTAGCACCGTTTCTTTATTATGAGGGTATGCAACATTTAGACTGAACTTGCAATGAGATCTGATTTCTTTATGTACATGCATACCTCATTTCCATCCTTTGCAACAATTCCACGATCACATTCCAAACACCATGGGCACCTTGTAAATACTCAATGTTATTTCAACTTGGCTCCACTTATTCCCTGCTCACATTCATGGCAAAACAACACATAGCATTAACAATGGAAAAAGCCATGTGTGGAAACACTGGCAAACTGTACAAGTCATTTTCCACTGATTTCATTCTCAAGTTCTGTAGCACAAATATCCCCTAATGTCAAGTCTCTTTCATGTTTCTTTCTGAAATCCCACTATTGCTTCATGATTTCTGAATATGCCACATTCTTTGTGAAGCTATCAATTATCACAATGACAGAAAACCTATTTCTAAAAGCTCCACCTTCGTTTTCACAAAGGATGTATGTCTGTTCAACACATGCCAGTTCTGGTCATTTCTGTTGGCTTTGGCACAGATGATACTAGCATTGCACTATCACTTGAGTGCCCCAATATACAGATGAGTATTTCATTTCGCTTGCAGTTACACATATTATCCAACATACCTTTCAAGACTGGCTGCTTTTGTATGCAGACTTTGTACCTACCATCTGTAAACAAAAGTTACAAATGAGAAAAGCATGCAGCCTGTACCAACATCTTTATTCAAAGTTACAATGGAAAAAAAACAACAACAAAAAACGGTTGCATTGCTCTGTTCACCTTGTGCTCATTAGTCCCCTGGAGGACAACCATGTCAGGTATACACTATGTACACAGGCATGTTTCATTCCAAGATGTCTTGCCACCACCCCACTTCCTCCACCCTTCCACCTTCCCCCCCATCCCTACCTCAAGTTCTGGAAGCCTCAGGCAGTTGACTCTGCATTGTTCTCTATGAATCTAAAAAACACAGGGAAAAGTGTTTTTTGTTTTGAAAGTGGAGTTCACTGGGAAAACAAAGGGAAAAAGTGCTTTTTATCACACTGACGCTTCATGTTTTGAAAGTGGAGTTCACTAGGAAAACAAAGGGAAAAAGTGTTTTTTATCATACTGGCTTCATGTTTGAAAGTGGAGTTCACTAGAAAACAAAGGGAAAAAAGTGCTTTTATCATTCTGATGCTTCATGTTTTGAAAGTGGAGTTCACTTGGAAAACAAAGGGAAAAAAGTGCTTTTATCATTCTGATGCTTCATGTTTTGAAAGTGGAGTTCACTGGCAAGCATGTTCCAAGCACACAGAAAATGAATGATGGTCCTTTTCATGTCTTTTCTCCCTTTGTGTTTTTTTTAAAGCTTGACATGATTAATTTTGTAGATTTAGTAAGACACAGAGAAGAGGAGGAGGGAGGGAGGGGAGACAGAGAGAGAGAAAGAGAGAGAGAGGAGTAAACACTCAGGAGGAGACTCAAGAGCGTGCATGTGTATGCACTCATGCAAATGTTGACAGACATACAGAGCAGCCAGTCAGCCAGGCAACAAGTTCACATCACTGTTATGATACCAGCAAGGAAAAAAGATCTGACGGCCTATAGTCTTCATGTAAGCAGTCCAGCCAACAGTGGAAACGTCTAACTGCCTAAAAAAACTAACAGTGGAAACGTCTAACTGCCTAAAAACTAACAGTGGAAACGTCTAACTGCCTAAAAACTAACAGTGGAAACGTCTAAATGCCTGAAAACTAGCCTGTGCACAGCAAACCTCATTCCCATTTCACTGGTGTACTCACTTACATCATTCATATCATTCACGTAGCCAAATACCTCGACATGACCATGTAAAGGATAAGGATATGCTATAACCAAGTGTATTCATTTATCATACAATACCCAAAACAAGAAAGAACAAAGGGCTTGAAAGGAAGAAACACCGGCAGAAATCATGCTTTTAAAACACAAATGACATATCACAGCCGCCATAATACAAAGTAGAGAAAGCCAAGTTGTTACACATCAGTTATGTGTGAACGCAGTCGAAACAATGACAACAAACCCAATCACCATAAAGATGGAGGATGACCAGTCTTGACAAAAGTTCTGTTTCTTGTGACATTATACCATCTTGCAGGCCTCAGAATTATTGGCTGGCTTCTGGCACACAGAAAGACAACACAGTAGTCTCTGATGGAACTCTCTGGGCTGGCTACTGGCACACAGAAAGACGCTACTGGCACACAGAAATACAACACAGTAGTCTCGATGGAATTCTCTCTGCTGGCTACTGGCACACAGACATACAACACAGAAGTCTCTGATGGAACTCTCTGGGCTGGCTACTGGCACACAGGCATACAACACAGTAGTCTCATGGAACTCTCTGGAATGGCTACACACCGATGACTCACAGCTGTTGACCTTGACCTTTCCCAATCTTCCCTCCCCCCACCCCTTTCAAAAAAAAGGTTCTCCCAAGGAGGTGAGGGGCAGGTGGGTGGATGGGAGGGGAGGGGGGGGGGGGGGGGGGGATAGGGAACAGGAGAGAGCTGAAATGGGGGAGGGAAGGGGGGGCATGTGGGTGGATGGAAGGGGGAGGGGGGAATAGGGAAAGGGAGAGAGCTGAAATAGGGGAGGGGGGGGGGGGGGGGGGCAGGTGGGTGGATGGAAGGGGGAGGGGGGGGGAATAGGGAACAGGAGAGAGCTGAAATGGGGGAGAGGAGGGGGGAGGGAGGGGGATGGATGGAAGGGGAGGGGGGAATAGGGAACAGGAGAGAGCTGAAATGAGGGGGGGGGGGGGGGGGGGGGGGTGTCCTCACCTGGCACAGACGGCCATCTGGCTAACACCCTGTGGATATCCTATGTCACAGACTGGGGCTTTAGGAGGAGTGTGGATGTCCTATGACAAAGACTGGGGCTTTAGGAGGAGTGTGGATATCCTATGTCACAGACTGGGGTTTTAGGAGGAGTGTGGATGTCCTATGTCACAGACTGGGGTTTTAGGAGGAGTGTGGATATCCTATGTCACAGACTGGGGTTTTAGGAGGAGTGTGGATGTCCTATGTCACAGACTGGGGCTTTAGGAGGAGTGTGCATGTCCTATTCAAAGACTGGGGCTTTGGAGGAGTGTGGATGTCCTATGACAAAGACTGGGGCTTTAGGAGGAGTGTGGATGTCCTATGTCACAGACTGGGGCTTTGGAGGAGTGTGGATGTCCTATGACAAAGACTGGGGCTTTAGGAGGAGTGTGGATATCCTATGACAAAAACTGGGGCTTTAGGAGGAGTGTGCATGTCCTATTCAAAGACTGGGGCTTTAGGAGGAGTGTGGATGTCCTATGACAAAGACTGGGGCTTTAGGAGGAGTGTGGATGTCCTATGTCACAGACTGGGGCTTTAGGAGGAGTGTGGATGTCCTATGTCACAGACTGGGGCTTTAGGAGGAGTGTGGATATCCTATGTCACAGACTGGGCTTTAGGAGGAGTGTGGATATCCTATGTCACAGACTGGGGCTTTAGGAGGAGTGTGCATGTCCTATTCAAAGACTGGGGCTTTAGGAGGAGTGTGGATGTCCTATGTCACAGACTGGGGCTTTAGGAGGAGTGTGGATGTCCTATGACAAACACTGGGGTTTAGGAGGAGTGTGGATGTCCTATTCAAAGACTGGGGCTTTAGGAAGAGTGTGGATGTCCTATGACAAACACTGGGGTTTTAGGAGGAGTGTGATGTCCTATTCAAAGCCTGGGGCTTTAGGAGGAGTGTGGATGTCCTATGACAAAGACTGGGGCTTTAGGAGGAGTCCAAGGCTGCCATTCATGTTCAGCCTGCAGTGACTTCAACCCCCACAATCTGGGAGAAGAAGACAACCAACAATTCCACAGCCTCACAATCTGTCAGTTGTCAGGTTCAGGTCTTTTCATCATCATGACCAGCCAACCCACACAGAGCTTTTACAAGGGCTGTCAAAACCCACACAAAACAATTGTTACATGTAACATTCATTAACTGGAACAACTTCGTCATAATTATTATCCAATTTTATGGTCATTGACAAACTTTCAAGCAGAATATGGAACCACTAATACTTATTAATTGTCAACATATGTTCTATTGTTCCTTAGAAACGTTTTCAATTCAAGGGGGAGAGAGACGTAGTGTTCAGGCATGTTGCGGTATGAAGTCCAGTTTTCTCTGACTGACCTGGGGACTCTAACTGTAAGGCCGGCAATTAGCCAGATGAAGTCCAGTTTTCTCTGACTGACCTGGGGACTCTAACTGTAAGGCCGGCAATTAGCCAGATGAAGTCCAGTTTTCTCTGACTGACCTGGGGACTCTAACTGTAAGGCCGGCAATTAGCCAGACGAAGTCCAGTTTTCTCTGACTGACCTGGGGACTCTAACTGTAAGGCCGGCAATTAGCCAGACGAAGTCCAGTTTTCTCTGACTGACCTGGGGACTCTAACTGTAAGGCCGGCAATTAGCCAGACGAAGTCCAGTTTTCTCTGACTGACCTGGGGACTCTAACTGTAAGGCCGGCAATTAGCCAGACGAAGTCCAGTTTTCTCTGACTGACCTGGGGACTCTAACTGTAAGGCCGGCAAATTAGCCAGACGAAGTCCAGTTTTCTCTGACTGACCTGGGGACTCTAACTGTAAGGCCGGCAATTAGCCAGACGAAGTCCAGTTTTCTCTGACTGACCTGGGGACTCTAACTGTAAGGCCGGCAATTAGCCAGATGAAGTCCAGTTTTCTCTGACTGACCTGGGGGACTCTGACCGTAAGGCCGGCAATTAGCCAGATGAAGTCCAGTTTTCTCTGACTGACCTGGGGACTCTGACCGTAGGCCGGCAATTAGCAAGCACACAGACATCAGCAGCTCAGCAAATCATTGACCATACAACAGAGTGGGACAGCTAGTGCCCATGTTGGACAGGGAGTACCATGTTCTCCACCCTGATGCCAAATTATAACAACAGCTGACAGGTCACAATATGTGATTTGGGAAGAAAGGGGGGGGGGGGGGGGGGGGGGGGGGGGGGGATGGAGAATGGTTCATAAAGATAGTAAAAACTGGCGGCAAAAAAAAAGCCAAATTTTTTTTCAAAAGGCAGTCAGAGAGTGACAGACAAGAGGAAGTTCCAAGCACAGAACTTCCAGATGGCGGGGGAGGTCTTTGTAGTGAAAAAAAGACCCCCACATCCTCATCACCTCAACATCAATTCACCTCCTAACCTTTGCTGGGAGGTCTCGGAGAAGGTGGGGGTTGTCTTCACTCAACAAGTCTTTGTCGGGAAGGGTCACTTCATGTATGTGCATGGCCACAATCTCAGGCACATTATTGACTTGCTCTACCTGAAGTTTTAAAATCATGAAAAGAAATCATTCTGAACATCCTTATTACATAAAGGCTGGCCTACAAACATTCACAAACCTTGAAAATGCAACGACAACCTTTTCCGATCCACCATGCATTTCTTTTTTAATTGGTGAAGTTCAGAAAACGAATGTTTTTAAAGCCACTATTTTGCTACATGCTGACCTCTGTTCTCATCAAGTTTCCTGACTTTCACTGAAAACCTTGAAAATCCAATACATATTCACTAATGAAATAATGATAATGGTGTCAAAAATTCAATACATATTCACTAATGAAATAATGATAATGTGTCAAAATTCAATACATATTCACTAATGAAATAATGATAATGTGTCAAAATCCAATACATATTCACTAATGAAATAATGATAATGGTGTCAAAATTTAATACATACTCACTAATGAAATAATCATAATGGTGTCAAAAAACTGTTCTCAGTGGTTGTTCAAAAAGTAGCTAATGGCAGGGTTTGCTTTTCATATTTTCCTAAAAAACTAGTTATGCAAGATGATCGTTGCATCCAAAACCTTGGTCAGATTAGAGACAGCTCTAGCTAGTGTGGGCAAACACCAAGCCTGGTCACAAACACATGGTTGAATAACTGGCTTTTCCTTCCAGGGACCATTAGCGGCCTAAAGTCCCTGCCATAAAGAAATGAAGTAAGTGTTTGGTGTTTTCGGTTCAGCAATGTGACTTTTAGTGTTTTTGGTTCAGCAATGTGACTTTTGGTGTTTTTGGTTCAGTGATGTGACTTTTGGTGTTTTCGGTTCAGTAGTGATGTGACTTTTGATTTTTGGTTCAGCGATGTGACTTTTGGTGTTTTTGGTTCAGTGATGTGACTTGATGTTTTCGGTTCAGTGATGTGACTTCTGATGTTTTTGGTTCAGCGATGTGTCTTTGATGTTTTCAGTTCAGTGATGTGACTTTGGTGTTTTCGGTTCAGTGATGTGACTTTTGATGTTTTCGGTTCAGTGATGTGACTTTTGATGTTTTCGGTTCAGTGATGTGACTTTTGATGTTTTCGGTTCAGTGATGTGACTTTTTAAGTCCAGTTAGTTTCTCAAAAACTTGCGACAGTGACGCTATCTGCAGTCCCACAACCTAAGATCCACCTTTTGACGACTTGATATTAACTGCTCCCTGTGGACTGCCGGTGCCAGGGCTGTGACGGGGCCCGACCGGGCTGTGGCTGTGGACTGGGTGTTGGAATGAGCGGCATGGGTGCACTGCCACTGAGGCGGCACTGAAGATGGGTCCCCCCCCCAAAAAAAAATCCACCTTTTTCACCCTCATGAAATTCACTATCTTCAGCATGTACATAACTGATATCAATTTAAACATGCTGCATTTCTAGTTGTTGCTTTGGGTACCCAAAATTCTTTCTGAACCCGTATCGTTCATCCTGTCCCACTACTTTACCTGTCCAGCATGTGTGTTCTCTCTCTCTCTCTCTAACATGTATATCAATATATATATATAAATAAATGTGGAAAATATCTCTGAACTACAATCACACAAAAATACACGCAAGCTCAATAAAGCTTATCAAAGAATGAATGTAAAAAAAAAAAAAAAAAAAAAAAAAAAAAAAAAAAAAAAAAAAAAAAAAAAAAAAAAAACGCAAATGTAAGCATGTACGAAAAGAACCTAATCAAACGGTGAGGCATCTGCACATTTTCAACAAAAGTTGACCACCATAAACATAACACCAATAACGGCAAAAATCATAACAATGACCATCACATCAATTAAAGAATGGCTTGAAATACAAGGAAAAGCAAGGTAGCCATACACTCAAAAACATGTCCAAATAATATCACAACTATCAAAAGGACAGCTCACACTGCAGTTCACTTCAGTCAAAGCTGTACAGGTCTTTAAAAAGCCGAAGACTGGAATGGTGTGGAAAGAACAGAGGATAGGAGACTGGGGGCAGGGGAGGGACTGGAGGGTGGAGGGGCACCACATGATGGAGTAGTTGGAAAAGCATTGAAGAAAAAAAAAAAAAAAAAAAGGACTAAGCATGCCGAATTCTCTGAACACACATCCTAGGCTGCTCGTGGAGACAGGATGTTCCAAAACAGTATGAGAATGTTCATTTCAGAAGCTGCATCAAACGGAATCAAAAGAACGGACATGTCAAACAAAAAGAGAAACACAAAAAAACAAACAGAACAGCCATGGACTAAAAAGACAGAAAACAAACAGAACAGCCATGGACTAAAAAGACAAACAAAAAAACAAACAGAACAGCCATGGACTAAAAATACAAACAAAAAAACAAAACAGAACAGCCATGGACTAAAAAGACAAACAAAAAAAAACAAACAGAACAGCCATGGACTAAAAAGACAGAAAACAAAAGAACAGCCATGGTCTAAAAAGACAGAAAACAAACAGAACAGCCATGGACTAAAAAGACAGAAAAAAAACAGAACAGCCATGGACTAAAAAGACAAACAAAAAACAAACACAACGGCCATGGACTAAAAAGACAGAAAACAAACAGAACAGCCATGGACTAAAAAGACACAAAACAAGCAGAACAGCCATGGACTAAAACAACAGAAAACAAACAGAACAGCCATGGACTAAAAAGACAGAAAACAAACAGAACAGCCATGGACTAAAAAGACAGAAAACAAACAGAACAGCCATGGACTAAAAAGAAGGCAACACACAACAGTGCAGGGAGGAGAACACAAGCCACACTGACTGCACCAACAATCCCACAGTCGCTTGTCTTGGGTTTGCTCCATAACCAGCAATGATATTCCAATATGACTAATCCAGTATCATAAGAGAATAAGTCTTCACCTGAGAGTCTCGATCCTTTTGCCATTTTCACATCCAAGGACAGCTATGTGCAAGATCCTTACAAGGCAAGCTTTCATTTCCAAGACCTTGCAACTGCGGTTTTTTTTTTTCTTGTTAAGCTTCGTAAGTCTACTCAGTGGAAAAACTGCAATGTTGACATTGCTAAGCTTTGTAGTCTACTCAGTGGAAAATCTGCAATGTTGACATTGCTAAGCTTTGAAGTCTACTCAGTGGAAAAATTGCAATGTTGACATGAATTCCCTCCTTTGCCACCTGTAAAAAAACATGGTTCTACAACTGAAAAAAAACCCCACCTGAATGAAGAATGGAGGGGGAGGAGTGGGAGAGAAGAAAGAAAGTGGGAACGGAGCAAGTGAGAAGGGAAATCTTTCCCCTTCAGACAATACTTGGCGGAAATACTGTAGTCCTGAAAACGCTACTGCATGGTTTGACTCTGCGCAGCCCACTCAGTGTGAGTCAGCCACCATCACATCGTGTGAGTCAGCCACCATCACGTCATGTGAGTCAGCCACCATCACATCGTGTGAGGCAGCCACCATCACATCGTGTGAGGCAGCCACCATCACATCCGTCACAGACAAGCCGTCCAGGCAGTCAGCTGAGGCCAGACCCATGGCCAGGGAGACAACATGGCAGAAGAGAAGAGACAGAAGGTCGGTGGTCTGAATGTTACATAAATTGTCACCCTCCCCATCGCCTTCAGTAGAGGTCCAGGCAGGAACAGCTATGACCCCAGTCGACCTTGGCACTGGCTTGAGTGCACACTGAAAGCCATGGTTAAGTTTCCAGTATTGTCCCTGGACAAATTCTATGGAGACACACACACACACACACACACACACAATAAGACCTTGGTCAGCAAATACAACACACACACTCACCCACACACATATGCACGACTGCAATCAAACATACACACATGACATGGCTTACAGCTTTGGCTACTCGCGCCCAGCGGAATAGCACACAGAGACACACACACATGCCCACATCATACACACATGCGCACACACATACACATGCGCATGCACACACACACACACACACTGACATACACACACACTCATACACACATATAGATTTATTTTCTTCTCCCCTCCCCTCCTTCCCAGCCCCTATCCCACTTCCCAGCGTCCCCCCCCCCCCCCCCCCCCCCCCACACACACACACACGTACGTGTTTGTTAAATAGTTCAATTGGCCCTTATCTGTAGATCTTATCACTTCTCACTTAAAATAGTCAAGGTGGAAAGGGATGGGGGATGAGGGGGGGGGGGGGGATGTCATATTCTATCGTTAATGGAATAATACACTTCATACACTTGCATACTTCATTCACCCACACATAAACTGTCTGAATCACTATAGTGGAAGGACATTAAACCGACGACCACACACACACACACACACACACACACACACAGTGGAGTGTTTAGACATCCATGTTGTCACCACCTCAAAGATGGAATGAAATATGGTCACATACACCAAAATTTTTATCACAACTCAATCTGAGATTTGTGGCTGATCGATGCAGAAGGCAGAGAAGAAAGAAAACAATGTTATGTAAAGACTGAGCTTTTGCCCCCAGTTTTGCTACTTCATGACATGGTCAGTCCTTCTTGTGTTCACACAGTATTGTCCAAAGCTCACAGTATTGTCCACAATGCTGTCCAAAGCGCACAGTGAGTATTGTCCACAGTATTGTCCAAAGCCAAAGAGATGGATACATGGTGTTCCAGTCTACACAGTATTGTCCAAAGCCAAAGAGATGGATACATGGTGTTCCACTCTACACAGTACTGTCCACAGTATTGTCCAAAGCCAAAGAGATGGATACATGGTGTTCCACTCTACACAGTACTGTCCACAGTATTGTCCAAAGTCAAAGAGATAGATACATGGTGTTCCACTCTACACAGTACTGTCCACAGTATTGTCCAAAGTCAAAGAGATAGATACATGGTGTTCCACTCTACACAGTACTGTCCACAGTATTGTCCAAAGTCAAAGAGATAGATACATGGTGTTCCACTCTACACAGTACTGTCCACAGTATTGTCCAAAGTCAAAGAGATAGATACATGGAGTTCCACTCTACACAGTACTGTCCACAGTATTGTCCAAAGTCAAAGAGATGGATGCACATTGTACCAAATGAGCCCAGACAGGAAAGGGAAGGCTTACAGACAGAAAGCCTTTGTTGGAGGTGCACCTCGACAACAATGCTTAAGGGGAAAATGCCTTTAAAGGGAGGACGCTGTTCCTGAGAGGGCTATCGTTGATCTGTCTTACACAAACAAAACTGTTCCAGAAAAAAAACAAGTCATACTGAAAGGGGGGAGGTGGGGAAGAAGGGAACTATTTTGTCAGAGGATCTTGATTGCGAAGACTTCTTTATGTGTGGATGACAAAAATTAACTCTGGTGCCCGGATAATAGACCTGATAATAAGCCAAAGCATCCAGTCGTAGCCAAGACATACTGACACTAATCATGGAACTGTGGTCCCTGATGGCCTGGAGCTCCTATCCACAGAGGACTGAGCCGTCTTAGCACCGTAGCCAAAAAATGGGTGGCAGCAAGGATTTTTAACAATCATCATCAAAATACTGGCACAGGACCCTCTTAAAACCTTCTTGGAAAAAAAAAAAAAATGCATCAACTATACAAAAAGATGAATCTTTGAAGCCACAAACACGCAATAGAGCTTTCTTTTAGTTTTTTCTGGAAACCTTCCTCAAGCAAAACAACTGTACCATTTAATTAACTCCAGAGAACTGAAGTTGGAGGGCGTTCATTACAAAGTGCTTACTTTTTGCAGCAAAAATTCATCAGTTTAATCTCTCTTATCCATAACAGTATCAATCATAGAAAGTGGTGCTTGCTAACTATACAAAAAGCAACTAGGAGTGCTACTACATGCTACTGAATACGTCAGCACCTCGATATTTCTTATTTTTGAAAAATTGCTGTATTGAATTCAATATTTATACTCAACCCTCTCCCATCTATGCCAGTCGCAAGTGAATGCCTGTTCATGTCCTTGCCAGCAGGGGTTTACACCGCTGAATGAGATGCAGAAGAAACAAACAATGCTATGACCAACAAAATAAAACCACAACAATGACAGAAAAGAAAACCACATCATCAATCATAATCCCACTCTGACAATCCGTCGAAGTGATTTCAAAGGCATTGAACGGCCATTGAACTGTGTGTGCTAAAAATGAAACTATACATGTGCACAAACACACACACACAATTCTGTACACTCACAATCAGTTGGTCATGTACTGGCTTCATCTCTGTTGGCCCTGCTTTAAGAGGTGAAGTTATTCCAGGTCTGAATCCAAGAATCTCCTTGGTCTGGGTGGGTCTTGGGACAACATTAGAGTTTACAGCTACCCCTAATATCGACACTTGCTCGCCTTCAAACAGTATTTCTCTCAGCACTGTTTCCTTCGTGTCAAAGAACACAGACAAAGTGATTGGAAAACTCCTTAGAACATTCTACAGATACCAAATCAACTCACAAATGTGTACATTTCAGTTACTCTGGCCTTAATATTTGATGGAAAACTCTTGCAAACAGAAGTTACCTGCCAGATTTTGAACAGGGGGCCCCTCAATGCATGGACAAGGCAGTGGTGTTTACGCTGTGCTTGCAGTCTGCACGTTTTGCACTTGACTGGTGGCAAGGCACTACACACCACTCCTCACACACAACACCGGGGGGGGGGGGGGGGGGGGGGGGGGGAAGCAGTGAGCTTGGTCTTTCAACCCTCCCTACTCTCTCTCTCTCTCCTCCAGCTCTCTGCTTCTGAACTGTCCTTCCTTCTTCCTATCTCTCTGTCTCTCTCTCTCCCTCTCTCTCTCTCTGTCACTGCCATTCTCCCATCAAACAGTCATCTGGACAGCTTTATTTGGTGAATTTTCTATGTCTGTTATTTCTGCAACTGAAGACGAGATATTGGTACAAAAAAACCTTTTTGTTAAATTCACCAGTCTGTTGTGAATTCTCTTTCAAATAAGCATTGCTTACACCATGATTGGGCCGACCCCAAAAAGGTCAGCATCCTTTACATTTCACTTTGCCTGTGCATGACTGCACTGCCATTTGTACTCAGTCACATGACTGGCTTCCATCTGACCACATCTGTCTCATGAAAGTATGTATTTTCCTTAAAGCAACATATGTTCAAACATTTTTTTGTCTCAAAATCTTGTAGTGGAGAGTTTGCAGCTCTCCCTTGGTACTCCTTCACAGCTTACCATTTTCTCAACAGCTTTTTTTTTTGTTTTTTTTGTCTGCCAACATTAAATTGCACACCTTTTCCATCTGCCGATGTCCATTTCAAACAATCTACACCATTACATCTCCATCTATTCTGACGTTCTCTTTTCTGGGGAGGTGGGGAAAGGAGAATGCAGGGAAGGGGGGGGGGGGTGGGAGAGAACATGAAGGGAAGGAGGGGGGGGGGGCATTTCAGCAAAAACGCCTCAAATCATCTAAGGGCATCTACTTAACGACACATTTGAGTATCCCACGTTCTGTACTGTTTGTGTGTGTGTGTGTGTGTGTGTGGAGTGGGGGGGGGGGGGGGGGGGGGGGGGGTATAGTGTGGGTGAGGGTGGAGTCTCCACACACCTGTTCCAATACTTTTGTAGCCTCCAAACATCTACTGTAACATGCATTTCAGCTTCTCTTTAACTCACACCTCAGTCACCCAAATATCCAAACATCTACTGTAACATGCATTTCAGCTTCAGTTTTTTTTTTCTTTAACTCATACCTGAGCCTCCCAAATGTCCAAACACCTAAAGTAACATGTAATTCAGTCTCAGTTTGTTTTCTGTTTAAACCCATATCTGAGTCTCCTAAATGTCCAAACATCTACTGTACCATGTATTTCAGTCTCCACACATCTCCAAACATCTACTGTAACATGTAATTCAGTCTCAGTTTGTTTTCTGTTTTTAAACCCATACTGAGTCCCAGAAATGTCCAGACATCTACTGTAACATGTATTTCAGTCTCCACACATCTCCAAACATCTACTGTACCATGTATTTCAGTCTCCACACATCTCCAAACATCTACTGTACCATGTATTTCAGTCTCAGAAATGTCCAGACATCTACTGCAACATGTATTTCAGTCTCAGAAATGTCCAAACATCTACTGTACCATGTATTTCAGTCTCAGAAATGTCCAGACATCTACTGCAACATGTATTTCAGTCTCAGAAATGTCAAACATCTACTGCAACATGTATTTCAGTCTCAGAAATGTCCAACCATCTACTGTAACATATATTTCAGTCTCAGTTTGTTTTCTGTTTTAAAAACCCATACCTGAGTCTCAGAAATATTCAAACATCTACTGTAACATGTATTTCAGTCTCAGAAATCTCCCGACATTTGTTCAAACAAATATTTAAGCCTCCTAACAAACACTGAAATGCATACTGTGCCTCCCAGCAAATATCTAAACTCATATTCAGCCTCCCAACATGTACTGAAATGCATATTGAGCCTCCCAGCATGTACCGAAATGCATATTCAGCCTCCCAACATGTACTGAAACACATATTCAGCCTCCCAACATGTACTGAAATGCATATTCAGCCTTCCAACATCTGTTCAGGAATGTACACTGTTTCACTCTTGACTATTCAGACCCTTGACGCTGTTTGCTTACTAAAAATACCATGCCATCAACTCTTTTCAAACAAACAAAAACAAACAGACTAAAAATACCATGCCATCAACTCTTTTCAAACAAACAGACTAAAAATACCATGCCATCAACTCTTTTCAAACAAACAGACCACGCATCATTACTGTTGTTGCTGCTCTTCTTGCTTTTTTAAAAAAAAAAAAAAAAAAATTCGGGTTTTGTTTGTCACAGAACTTGGTCCTCTACGTTA
>JADBJO010006687.1:25000-27500 GCA_016801955.1 Conus betulinus | reverse complement strand
GAACTGCATGTGACGTGCTTTATTGACCTGGCTTTGTGCTTCTGCAACTTTCACTTTTAATGATCATCCCCATATTTTGCTGTGAAGAAGATTTGAACTGTATGTGACGTGCTTTATTGACCTGGCTCTGTGCCTTTAGTGCTACAGCTGTTGAACTGGAGAGGGCCAGGTGAGTGCACACCACTTGCATCTGTTTGTGTTGGCTTTCCTACACTGAAGATCATCTCTTCTGCCTCTGACACATACCACGTTCATCTGTTTGTGTTGGCTTTCCTACACCTGAAGATCATCTGTTCTGCCTCTGACACATACCACGTTTATCTGTTTGTGTTGGCTTTCCTACACCTGGAGATCATCTGTTTTGCCTCTGACACATACCACGTTCATTTGTTTGTGTTGGCTTTCCTACAGTTGAAGATCATGTGTTGGCTTTCCTACAGTTGGAGATCACCTGTTCTGCCTCTGACACATATCACGTTCATCTGTTTGCGTTGGCTTTCCCTACATTGGGAGATAAATTTGTTCTGCCTCTGAAACACTTCTTCAGAAATTGTGTTCAGCACCATGATCGGTGAACGTGAGCAAATGACTTTGTGCCCTGAACTTCTTGTGAAACAGATTACAGAATACTTCTGAACAAGACAGAAAAGAGAAAGAGCGAGACAGAGACAGTGATACAGAGGCAGACAGAGAGAGAGAGAGAGAGAGAGAGAGAGAGAGAGAGAGATACAGAGAGAGGAGGGGTGGGTGATGGCAGACAATGACAGGTCAACCATAAAATCATTGCAAGTCTTAACCCCTTCAGTGCCATGTTTTGTTTGGTAGTTGCACCCTATTTGCCAAGCCATTCTGGGCTGCAGAGGGTAATAATTAACAAAAAATTCTAGCATGGAAACTATTGCAAGAAAATGGACATAACCTATACTTTTTGAAAAGGAAATTGAACAGGCTATCCATTTATGGCAGTTTTAAATACATTTGACATGTTGTTTAGCAATAAATTTACCATAAATATGAGATAAATGAATTTCACATACTGTCAGACCATATGTTAAAGAGACTGAGTAAAAACAGAAGAACAAAATCAGAAAATAAATGGGAAATCAAAAAGAAATGTTTCCTTGCCTTTAGGTAAAAAATAGTCCAGAACTGTAATCCACAATTTCAGAACTGAACACACATTCCATCCAGAATTCATTGCCCGCCATCTTACACCTTCATCTCAAACTGCTAAAGGGGTACTATAAATAACGAGCTGCAATGACTCAGCCAAACCTGACTGAGTCTTGCTCGTCATGAACAATTATCAGGATATTGAGCTTGCGTGCTGCAGAGCTTAATCTAGGATTTTTTAAAAAAGGGGGGCAATCCCCCCCTCATATAAAAAAAAGCCCCCCCCCCCCCCCCCCCCCCGGGGCCACTTCTTCAGCCAATCGTCTCAAAACTGGTGTTCCCTTTGCACACTGGCACTCTGTTCGGGCTGCTTCTACGAGCTTTTTGGATGTAGTCACGGTTTCTTCATGATCTTCTCCACCCTCGCATGACACAGAATCTTTTTTTTTTTTCCACTTTTCCTCCATGAAAGTGAAGTCGAATAGGGTGGGTGCACGCTTCATTTTGGAAAATATCCAATATGGCGCCTTAAACTCTCGCAACTTCTCATCGGTGACTGAGATGCAGGAGTTGAACGCCACCAATTGGTTGATTTACACTAACAGCCAATGAAATATCAAGAAATCATTAGCTCCTACTCAGTCCTACTTTCAGGTTTTCAAGCAGACGACAAACGAGCGCCCACAACGATCAGTGAATAGGGCGGGCAGTCCTGCAACTGTGCGGGAGTCTGCCTGTGTTAGGACTCGATAAATGCGGGAAGGAAGAGATTTTCAGGGGATTGTACCAATCCCACGCTCTAGATTAAGCTCTGGTGCTGGTGCCTTTGGGAATTCCCAAACTTTAAAATAAAACGGGAAAAATTCTCAAATTATGATGACGTATGTATATGTTATTGGCAAGTACTGTAACACACTACGGAATGTACATGTACGTCATTGGCACTGAAGAGCTTAAATGAGGCAGGGAACTGTAAAAAGTAAATAACAAATATGAAGGGCAATTCTTGCTCTAGTATAAAACAACTACATCCCAAGTGAATAGTACATTTGTTGGAGTTATGGGCCTGTTCTTGTATCATCAAGGATTTATCCTTCTTGTGTGTTGGCTATACAAAATGATGACTGAAAAAGGAAGACAAAGAAAGAGAGAAAGACTGGGAGAGGAAGTGAGACAGAGGCAGAATGATCTGAAGACAGTCACAGAAACATATAGAAGCTTACAACCCCCCACCCCCACTTTCCTTTCCCCTTTTACAAAAACAACAACAAAAAAAGGGTCAAAATCCCCAATCAATCATAAACTCACCTCTATCTTCTCCCAATCCTCTCTGCTCCTTCTTGGTCAGTGAAGACCAAGAACAATACAACCCAGCCCCTTGCTCCCA
>JADBJO010006687.1:0-20000 GCA_016801955.1 Conus betulinus | reverse complement strand
TTTCTTTTCTAAATCTATAATACTTTTGAAGCAGGATGACTGCTACCTCTTTTCCCCTCACCTGCCATTTTCCCCTTCCCCAACACCTCTCCCTCCTTTCTCCCCCCCCCCCCCCCCACCTGCCATTTTCCCCCTTCCCCAACACCTCTCCCTCTTTCTCCTCCCCCCCCCCCCCCCCCACCTGCCTTTTCCCCTTCCCCAACACCTCTCCCTCTTTCTCCTCCCCCCCCCCCCCCCCCCCACCTGCCTTTTCCCCTTCCCCAACCCCCAACACCTCTCCTCCTTTCTCCCCCCCCCCCCCCCCCCACCACCTGCCCCCACCCCTTCCCCAAACCTCCCTCCCTCCTTTCCTCTCCCCCCCCCCCCCCCCACCTGCCTTTTCCCCTTCCCCAACACCTCTCCCTCCTTTCTCCCCCCCCCCCCCCACTTGCTTTTTCCCCCCTTCCCCAACACCTCTCCCTCCTTTCTCCCCCCCCCCCCCCCCACCCCTGCCTTTCCCCCTTCCCCAACACCTCTCCCTCCTTTCTCCCCCCCCCCCACCACCTGCCTTTTTTTCCCCTTCCCCAACACCTCTCCCTCCTCCCTCCTTTCTCTCCCCCCCCCCCCCCCCCCCCACCACCTGCCCTTTTTTCCCTTCCCCAACACCTCTCCCCTCCTTTCCCCCCCCCCCCTCCCCCCCCCCCCCCCCCCCCACCTGCCTTTTCCCCTTCCCCAACACCTCTCCCTCCTTTCTCCCCCCCCCCCCCCCCCCCTGCCTTTTTTCCTTCCCCAACACCTCTCCCTCCTTTCTCCCCCCCCCCCCCACCTGCCTTTTCCCCCTTCCCCAACACCTCTCCCTCCCTTTCTCCCCCCCCCCCCCCCCCACCTGCCTTTTTTCCCTTCCCCAACACCTCTCCCTCCTTTCCTCCCCCCCCCCCCCCCCCCACCTGCCTTTTCCCCTTCCCCAACACACCTCTCCCTCCTTTCTCCCCCCCCCCCCCCCCACCTGCCTTTTCCCCTTCCCCAACACCTTCTCCCTCCTTTCCAATTTTTTCTTTTTTTTGTGAGGACACAATGTAGTCAACTCATCTCTGTTAGTATGCATGCCATGTTCTTCTCTACCCAACTTCTTACAGAACTAATACACTGGCCCCTTAGTTGCTTACATTGCACACAGCTCCTTGGATGCATCTCACTGTCGCTCCTTTTGCCCACCATGAGATGTCACTCTGCTGACCCCTTTGGGCTCTCCTTCAAACTAGGACCACCTTGTTCAACTGCTTTAGGACTATATCTCTGAGGGTAAATCATGGACGTTACACCACCTGAAAAACAGCCTGACAATACCACTGACACCCTCAGATTCCTCCCCACCACACACAGACTCTACCCTCCCACTCCCCTCTCCCTGCCACCCCCTGCCCCTTCCTGCCCCCTCCTCTCCTCTCTGTACACACAGACCCAGCACTCACTGCCCAGACCCAGCAGCCAGGGAGACAGACCCAGCAACCAGGGGAGACAGACCCAGCAGCCAGGGAGACAGACCCAGCAGCCAGAGAGAAGCCAGGGAGACAGACCCACCTGAAGTTTGTCGCGGAAGGTCCAGAGCTGGCAGGTGCCGGTGCCGTAGAAGTGGTCACTGCGGCGGGGCGGGTCCGACATGTAGGCCCCAAACACCTGCACAGCACCACACACCACAGCCCTGTTAAGCCCTGCCCTGAAGGCTGGGGTATCGTGCCAACACACTGCACAGCACCACACACCACAGCACTGTTAAGCATTGTGCCAACACACTGCACAGCACCACACACCACAGCCCTGTTAAGCCCTGCCCTGAAGGCTGTGGCATCATGCCAAAACACTGCACAGCACCACACACCACAGCCCTGTTAAGCATTGTGCCAACACACTGCACAGCACCACACACCACAGCCCTGTTAAGCCCTGCCCTGAAGGCTGTAGCATCGTGCCAACACACTGCACAGCACCACACACCACAGCTCTGTGCCAACACACTGCACAGCACCACACACCACAGCCCTGTTAAGCCCTGCCCTGAAGGCTGTAGCATCGTGCCAACACACTGCACAGCACCACACACCACAGCCCTGTTAAGCCCTGCCCTGAAGGCTGTAGCATCGTGCCAACACACTGCACAGCACCACACACCACAGCTCTGTGCCAACACACTGCACAGCACCACACACACACAGCCCTGTTAAGCCCTGCCCTGAAGGCTGTAGCATCGTGCCAACACACTGCACAGCACCACACACCACAGCCCTGTTAAGCCCTGCCCTGAAGGCTGTAGCATCGTGCCAACACACTGCACAGCACCACACACCACAGCCCTGTTAAGCCCTGCCCTGAAGGCTGTAGCATCGTGCCAACACACTGCACAGCACCACACACCACAGCTCTGTGCCAACACACTGCACAGCACCACACACCACAGCCCTGTTTAAGCCCTGCCCTGAAGGCTGTAGCATCGTGCCAACACTGCACAGCACCACACACCACAGCCCAGCCCTGTTAAGCCCTGCCCTGAAGGCTGTAGCATCGTGCCAACACACTGCACAGCACCACACACCACAGCTCTGTGCCAACACACTGCACAGCACCACACACCACAGCAGCCCTGTTAAGCCCTGCCCTGAAGGCTGTAGCATCGTGCCAACACACTGCACAGCACCACACACCACAGCTCTGTGCCAACACACTGCACAGCACCACACACCACAGCCCTGTTAAGCCCTGCCCTGAAGGCTGTAGCATCGTGCCAACACACACTGCACAGCACCACACACCACAGCCCTGTTAAGCCCTGCCCTGAAGGCTGTAGCATCGTGCCAACACACTGCACCAGGCCTAACTCCTACCCTCACATCAAAATGCAAGGGTTTTTCACATCTGCAGTCTAAACCCTTGAGCTATGGAGGCTTCACATCTTGTAACTTGGAGGGGGTGGGAGGGGGGAGGAAACAGAATGTTAGGGGTGTGTGGAGGAAAGCAGAACTGTTGAATTTACATGGTAAGGAAGTCTTGTGTGTGTGTGTGTGTGTGTGTGTGTGTGTGTGTGTGTGTGTGTGTGTGTGTGTGTGTGTGTGTGTGTGTGTGTGTGTGTGTGTGTATGTGTATGTGTGTGTGTGTGCATGTGTATGAGTGTGTGTATGTGTTTGAGTGTGTGTGTGTGTGCGTGAAAGTTGTGTGTGTGTGTGTGTGTGTGTGTGTGTGTGTGTGTGTGTGTCAAAGGGAAAACATGTTACTAGTTCTGTGCACCACATGTGTCAGCAATCACAAACTGACATACAACCACGGACGAATTTGAAGTATAGCCCATCCCCCATCCAACCCTCTTCCCCCAACACCCAAAGCTAGACTGAATCAAGAGATCATTCCAGGAACTGAAACGTGTGGTGAGGAAATTGAGGGGAAAGCAGTCACCTTTTTTCTTCTCCCGAGGTTCAAACAAAAAACTTTTCATCTTTTTTCTACATCCATAAATTTTCCAGACCTGTGAGCCCCAATAAGAGCATTTTCCACATACAGCACATCAACACTGGACACCACACCACTGGACACCACACCACACGGTATCACATCAACACTGAACACCACACACACTGAACACCACACCACTGGACACCACACCACTGGACACCACACCACTGAACACCACACCCACTGAACACCACACCACATGGTAATACCACACCACTGAACACCACACCACTGGACACCACACCACATGGTAACACCACACCACTGAACACCACACCACTGGACACCACACCACTGAACACCACACCACTGGACACCACACCACTGGACACCACACCACTGGACACCATACCACTGGACACCACACCACTGAACACCACACCACTGGGACACCACACCACATGGTAACACCACACCACATGGTACACACCACACCACACCACTGGACACCACACCACTGGACACCACACCACATGGTAACACCACACCACTGGACACCACACCACTGGACACCATACCACTGGACACCACACCACTGAAACCACAACACACACCACTGGACACCACACCACATGGTAACACCACACCACATGGTAACACCACACCACACCACTGGACACCACACCACTGGACACCACACCACATGGTAACACCACACCACTGGACACACCACACCACACCACATGGTAACACCACACCACTGAACACCACACCACTGAACACCACACCACTGAACACACCACACACCACATGGTATCACATCAACACTGAACACCACACCACTGGACACCACACCACTGGACACCACACCACACGTATCACATCAACAATGAACACCACACCACTGAACACCACACCACCACTGGACACCACACCACATGGTAACACCACACCACTGAACACCACACCACTGAACACCACACCACACGGTATCACATCAACACTGAACACACACACCACTGGACACACCACACCACTGAACCACCACACCACACGGTATCACATCAACAATGAACACCACACCACCACTGAACACCACACCACTGAACACCACACCACCACTGAACACCATACCACTGAACACCACACCACGTGTAAACACCACATCACTGAACACCACACCACTGAACACCACACCACATGGTATTACATCAACACTGAACACCACACCACTGAACACCATACCACTGAACACCACACCACGTGGTAACACCACATCACTGAACACCACACCACTGAACACCACACCACATGGTATTACATCAACACTGAACACCACACCACTGAACACCACACCACTGAACACCACACCACATGGTAACACCACACCACTGAACACCACACCACTGAACACCACACCACATGGTATTACATCAACACTGAACACCACACCACTGGACACCACACCACATGGTAACACCACACCACTGAACACCACACCACATGGTAACACACCACACCAATGAACACCACACCACATGGTAACACCACACCACTGAACACCACACCACATGGTAACACCACACCACTGAACACACACACCACTGGACACCACACCATTGGACACACACCACTGAACACCACACCACATGGTAACACCACACCACTGAACATCACACCACATGGTAACACCACACCACTGAACACACCACACCACATGGTAACACCACACACACTGAACACCACACCACATGGTATCACATCAACACTGAACACCACACCACATGGTATCACATCAACACTGAACGCCACACCACTGAACACCACACACCACATGGTAACACCCACACCACTGAACACCTCACCACTGAACACCACACCACATGGTAACACCACACCACTGAACACCACACCACTGGACACCACACCACTGAACACCACACCACTGAACACCACACCGCTGGACACCACACCACATGGTAACACCACACCACTGAACACCACACCACTGGACACACCACACCACTGGACACCACACCACATGGTAACACCACACCACTGAACACCACACCACATGGTAACACCACACCACTGGACACACACCACACATGGTAACACCACACCACTGGACACCACACCACTGGGCACCAGACCACATGGTATCACCACACCACTGGACACCACACCACTGGACACCACACCACACAGTATCACATCCCATGCTTCACAGCTCAAACACCCCCTGCAGTGATTCCTGCTGCATCCTGCACAACTGGCAGCACATCACACATCACGCTGCCCCTCTCTCCCCTCCACCCCCCCCCCCCACCCCCCCCCCTTGACTTTCACACCACATCACACATCATGCTCCCCCTCCCTCCCCTCCACCTCCCCCTCCCCATTGACTTTCACACCACATCACATATCATGCTCCCCCCCTCCCTCCCCTCCCACCCGCCTCTTCCAGCCCCCCCCCCCCCCCCCCCCCCCCCCCCTCTCCTGTGGAGCCTGACCGTGTCCATGGTGTCCTGCAGCACACAGCAGGATGGGAGAGTCCAGCACAGACAGCTGGCGGTACAGGCGCTGCAGGGAGAAGCCGTGCTGTCCCGTGCTGTACACCAACGTCCACTGGTAGCCCACCGTGCGGGCAGGCAGCTTCCCCATCAGCTGAGGACCACAACACCACCAGCTGACTGACCACAAGGCTGCCCATGAGATCTGCTAATGTCATCCGGAACGATAACAACCATGATGACGATCATCGCTGGCAGATTTTTGGGAGCAAATCAAAACTGGACTCAAGGCGCTTTACTGTAAATCCATATCATGCTGTGTATGTATTCATCTCGTTCTCCTTCTTCCTTCTTTTTCCTGACATCACTGCTGATGAGACTATTACATTTAGAAGATTGGCTGTCAGTCCCATAATAAAGGGAGCCACATTCTGTCCGTAAGGAAGAGGTTTAGACAATGTGTGTGTGTGTGTGTGTGGTGTGTGTGTGTGTGTGTGTGTGTGTGTGTGTGTGTGTGTGTGTGTGTGTGTGTCTGTGTCTGTGTGTGTGCGTGTGTCTGTGTGTGTGTGCGTGCCTGTATGTGTGGGTGTGTTGTGCGTGTGTGTGTGCGTGTGTGTGTGTGTGTGTGTGTGTGTGTGTGTGTGTGTGTGTGTGTGTGTGTGTGTGTGTGTGTGTGTGTGTGCGTGCGTGTGTATGTGTGTGTGTGTGGTTTGTGTGTGTGAGTGTGTGTTTGTTTGTGTGTGTGTGTGTGTGTCTATGTGTGTGTGTGTGTGTCTGTGTGTGTGTGCATGTGCGTGTGTGTGTGTGCTTTGTGTGTGTGCGTGAGTGTGTTGTGTGTGTGTGTGCTTTGTGTGTACTTATGTGTGTGTGTGTGTGTGTGAGTGTGGTGTGTGTGTGTGTGTGTGTGTGTGTGTGTGTGTGTGTGTGTGTGTGTGTGCTTTGTGTGTACTTATGTGTGTGTGTGTGTGTGTGTGTGTGTGTGTGTGTGTGTGTGTGTGTGTGTGTGTGTGTGCATGTGTGGTGTGTTGTGTGTGTGTGCATGAATGTCAGTGTGAAGAGAAAGCCTCTTCTAAGTGGACTCTCTTGAAGCACAGACTGAAGCAAGGATCCTTCCATCCAGAGTACAGCGTCGTCATCACCTGGTCAACCATGCCACCTCTGCACCTTCCACTTCATAATAACCAAGTAGCAACCGGACACACACACAACTCATAAACACAGTCGTATACGTATGTACACACACATACACTTGTCTGTTTTGTATTGAGAATCAGCTGGTGGTGACTTTGCACCTTGCTTAGTGAGTTCATGTGAGTTTTGTGTTGTTTTCAGCAACATCACAACCCCTTTCATTCTCTTGTGTCAATTGCCTCACAATTATTCCAGCTGATGAACTGTCCAGAATTGCTTTTTTTTTCATGGCCAGGTTATACACACAAAAAGCTTTGTTTCAAACCCCCTCATCACCACTCCTAACAAAAAAAACACACAACAAAAATGACAACAAAAAGAAGAAAGTAAGAACGGAAGAAAGGAAATAAATGTTTAAAAAAAATCACCACTAAATACTTGCAATGCTGAACATAGACTTTCAATCTTTCAACCTTATCCAAGAACTGAAAGCCCTTGCTCACTCTCCCATCAAATACCCCCCCCCCTCTCTCCTCCCCCTCCCACCCCACCCCCAACCCTCACAAGCCCTCCAAAGAATGTGGGAACTCTGTCTACAAGCTGCGCTTGACAATCTTGTGAATGCCCTGCAAGGTACTTTCACACCTAACCGTTTCCCAGGCCTGTTCTGTTCCCTTCCTTCACTGCTCCCAGGCCTCTTGGCTGGTCAGCTGGGTCAGTCCTGCCACCCACCTCCATGATCTGATCGTCCGACATGATGGACGACTCCTCGGACAGCTCGGGCATGATGTTCAGGTCCATGTCCTGGATGAGAGACGCCCGCCTCCTCAACTCCTCCCGGCTCACGATCTGCACAGAGGGCAAGTCCACCTCATCTGCATGTCACACGACCTTGCTGGGGGTGGAGGTGGGGGGGGGGGCATAGGAGCTGGGACAGAGGGGATTGGGGAGGGAGGGGGCTGAAATGAAAGGGGTAGGGGGAAGATGGGGGAAGGAGGAAGAGGAGTGAGGTGAAGGAGGGATGGCGGTTTTAAAATGCAGTGCATCTTCTGGTTTTTTTTTTTTTTTTCCATTTTTTTTTCTTTCTTTTTTTTTTAAAGTTATCTTCTGTGCCTTCTCTGTTGCACTATTGGTCTCCAGCTCCCCTTACACACAGCCACCAGGCTTACACTTTGATCATGAACACTGAAAAACAAAAACAAAAGGAAAAAAAACAAAACACACACACACACACACACACACACACACACACACACACACACACACACACACACACACTCACACTCTTTCCCAGGCTGTCCCATCTACACCCTAGCCAAGAGGCTGCCACATCTTTCTTTATTTCATGATGAACACAGTGAAGATGCATGTGACAAAAAAAAAAAAAACAAACAAACAAAAAACAACATCCCCCCAAGATCAACGCTGTCTTAATGACTCACACTGCTGGTCATCACTCACCCCACCAGGCATCAGGCAGACAGACAGCTGAAATACAGACCCCTGCACTCTGCTCAGCAGCTGATGTAACCAGCACCACATGCAGGCATGTACAAATGCAGGCCACATGACTGTGCCATCTGTAACCAGCACCCCATGCAGGCATGTACAAGTGCAGGCCACATGACTGTGCCATCTGTAACCAGCACCCCCTGCAGGCATGAACAAGTGCAGGCCACATGACTGTGCCATCTGTAACCAGCACCACATGCAGGCATGTACAAGTGCAGGCCACATGACTGTGCCATCTGTAACCAGCACCACATGCAGGCATGTACAAGTGCAGGCCACATGACTGTGCCATCTGTAACCAGCACCACATGCAGGCATGTACAAGTGCAGGCTGTATGACTGTGCCATCTGTAACCAGCACCACATGCAGGCAGGCATGTACAAGTGCAGGCTGTATGACTGTGCCATCTGTAACCAGCACCACATGCAGGCATGTACAAGTGCAGGCTGTATGACTGTGCCATCATCTGTAACCAGCACCACATGCAGGCATGTACAAGTGCAGGCCACATGACTGTGCCATCTGTAACCAGCACCCCCTGCAGGCATGAACAAGTGCAGGCCACATGACTGTGCCATCTGTAACCAGCACCACATGCAGGCATGTACAAGTGCAGGCCACATGACTGTGCCATCTGTAACCAGCACCACATGCAGGCATGGTGGAACAAGTGCAGGTCACATGACTGTGCCATCTGTAACCAGCACCACATGCAGGCATGTACAAGTGCAGGCTGTATGACTGTGCCATCTGTAACCAGCACCACATGCAGGCATGATGGTGCAAGTGCAGGTCACATGACTGTGCCATCTGTAACCAGCACCCCTTGCAGGCATGTACAAGTGCAGGTCACATGACTGTGCCATCTGTAACCAGCACCACATGCAGGCATGATGGTGCAAGTGCAGGTCACATGACTGTGCCATCTGTAACCAGCACCCCTTGCAGGCATGAACAAGTGCAGGCCACATGACTGCCATCTGTAACCAGCACCCCTTGCAGGCATGGTGGTACAAGTGCAGGTCACATGACTGTGCCATCTGTCTTTTCACCTGACCCCACAGGACACACCTGTCTTCAGGGTGGAATCCTCTGTAAGGGCCCAACAATACCATGATTTCAGTCAATGAGGACTTCAACAGATTACCCCCCTGTCTTCAGATTGGAATCCTCTGTCAAGCCCAACAAATACCTTGATTTCAGTCAATGAGGAGGACCTCAACAGAATACCTGCCACAATTCCCTCGCTTCTTGCAATATTTACCCCCTGTATCCCAGCAGCTGGTACAAACAGCACAATCTCAATGCAGTAAGTGTGTGTTGCTCAAGAGTTTTGCCCATTTTCTCATAAAGAAATATATAATTATATTTTCCTCACTTCATCGCCGGAACACCTTGATAAGATAAGATAAGATAATGTTGCTTATAGTCCAGTCCACTGCAAAGGGCCACATCATCAGGGCTGTCACCATGTTGGAACACCTTGATGATCTGTTCTATTCTGGCTGGCTATGAACAGACTGTAATGTTACACAGGAGCAGACACAAACTTTCCAGCTGACATTGATGACTTTTAGCAAACCGATTAAGTATTCTCATTTCAAATTACTTCAGAAGTACTCCATCCTGTACACCTTGTCTGAATGTGGCTGAAAGAGACCTCTCTGCTGGAAAAATGAAGGAACTCTTACACTGCCTAGGGTTACACCCCACACCCCTCTCTCTCTTCACCACAACTTCCACATGAGAGAAGAAACCAAGACGAACCACTCATTTTAAAGGACAAACAAATCACATGATGAAACACGATGCGCGTTTCGACCTCTCTCTCTTCTTCTTCAGGCAAGATAAACATCATTTAGGACAATGGAAACAAAGAATGTGTGATCGCCTATCTTCTCAAATTGGGCCCTAAATGGATGCTGAATGGAAACTCCTTTCAGCAGAACATCTGCAGCAACAAGAGCTGAAACCCACCACTCTGAAAGAGGGTTTTTCTTTCCATTCAAGAAAAAAAAAAAAAAAAGATACTGACCTCCCAGTCTTTCTTAAATGAAGAGCTCAGCTGTGGGCCAAAATGGTCATCAAGAAAGGGAAGTGACTCTGGCTGCTCGGTGACATCTACACGGTCCACCACCACAAAGCCACGATCCTCAGGATTGATGTCATCGTCACCATACAGGTCTGGCCTCCAGTGAATGAAGAAGGCGTACAAGTGGTCTCCCCTGCAATGGAACCCACTTTGTCAACTGTTTCTCCATGCTGTGTGCTAAAACAATGGAATACTTTTGCGTTGCATTTTTTTTTTTTTTTAAATAGCTTTCAAAGAAATGATATACAGAATACATACTTGCATCATTACACATAAGCATTAAAAAAAAATTCTGTGATCTGTCAAAGAGAACAAAACAATCTTATCTGTAAATAAGATTTGTCTCCAATCTCTTTATAGACATTTCCATGGCAGTATACATCAACCTGTCAAACTGTGAGTTTAACATGCCAAAAACATTCTCACACCTTAATGCAGGAATAAGTATGCATGCACACCCCACACAGCATATGCAAACGGGCATTTATAATACAAGCAACAGCAGGATTTCACACTGTCTGAATATTATCTGTCAGAAAAAAAAAACACACACAACAAAACAAAAAACGGTGGGGGTGGGGTGGGGGTGGCGGTGGAGGGGTGGGGATGGTGCATACACATATATCATGCCTGAAAATAAATAATTTGAACATAATAACGATCCATCCTTCTCTCTTCATTTGCACATACTACCGCACATGTACATACATACACAGAGAATGACATATGCAAATATACGTTCATGCTACACATACACACATGTAAGAGTGCACACACACACACACACACACACACACACACACACACACACACACGCACAGAGTGACACACATCTCCCTATCCCCAAGCTATTTGCTATTCCATCCACATTCTGACATAAAATTCACCCTTCGCATTCCTCTCCATCTCACCTTTTCCCTCCACCTCCCCCCCCCCCCCCCCCCCCCTGCAGACATACACCCCTTTTGATCCAGTTTTCCTCCGAACCCCCCCCCCCCCCCCTCCCCCTCCTGACTCCCCTCCATCCCCCCCCCCCCCCCTCCCCCCTCCCCCCCTCCCCTGGCGCCTCACTTGTTGCGGGGCACAGAGAACCAGTAGTGGGGCCTGGTGGTCTGGTGGCGGTGGGCCTCGCAGGGCGTGGAGGCGGCCACCCGGCGGTCACAGGCCTCCGTGTCCACCCCGCAGGTGCAGGAAGAGGGCCGGCTGTTTGTGCACATCCTCGTGGGGGGGGGATCAGGTCTGCAAACAGCCACCCCTCCCTCCGGTCAGCAGCAGCAGCCACCCCCACCTCCCCCCTCCCCCAAGTTCACTATGCACACACAACAGGGGAGCATTCTACAGATTTTAGAGCAGGTGCCTCCCCTGGGAGACTGAGGGAGTGGAAAAAAAAAACAATTCCAGAATGAGACCTCAGGTTAGTGATCTCCTCACTGCTCAAGACTTGATGCTGCTTCTGCTGACCCTTATCACCAGACAACTTTCAGTGACAATGGGTGTACATTTAAAAAAAATATTCCTCTGGTTTTATTTCTGATGTGACTGAACATGCGATGCATATGTTGAAAGAACAATGGGATTCACGAACCGTCTGTTGAGCTTAGTTCTGACAAGGTATGAAGTCTATATTACGATCTGCTTTCTTTCCATCTGGCCTCTGTCCTCTCTTCCAGTGCTGTGACCTCAATGTCAACATCACCTACTTTGAAAGTGTGCGGTAATTTTTCCATACTCAACAAATACTTTCTTTTACTCTCTTTTTCAGACCATCTAACGCCCAAAGTGCTTTATCCTGGACACACAACACACTGCACACCCTGCTGGCCCACTGTATCCTGGACAACAATACACTGCACACCCTGCTGGCCCACTGTATCCTGGATACACAACACACTGCACACCTTGCTGGCCCACTGTATCCTGGACACACAACACACTGCACACCCTGCTGGCCCACTGTATCCTCACTGTATCCTGGACACACAACACACTGCACACCCTGCTGGCCCACTGTATCCTGGACACACAACACACTGCACACCCTGCTGGCCCACTGTATCCTCACTGTATCCTGGACACACAACACACTGCACACCCTGCTGGCCCACTGTATCCTGGATACACAACACACTGCACACCTTGCTGGCCCACTGTATCCTGGATACACAACACACTGCACACCTTGCTGGCCCACTGTATCCTGGACACACAACACACTGCACACCCTGCTGGCCCACTGTATCCTGGACACACAACACACTGCACACCCTGCTGGCCCACTGTATCCTGGATACACTACACACACTGCACACCCTGCTGGCCCACTGTATCCTGGATACACTACACACACTGCACACCCTGCTGGCCCACTGTCTGCCATTGAATGGCATTTCTGTTCCTGTATCCTGACTCCACGTTTTCAGAAAGAATCAGCTGAAGACCCCAAATTAGTATTATGCTCATGTCAATTTATGACAGAATCATACCCTCTATAGGCTTCATCCAAATTTATCAAATGATCCTCATTTAGGGGGGACAGAACACTCAGAATTTTTGCTATTGTGACTGAAGTCAAATCAGAAGATTTCTTTACAAATTCAAAATGAAAAATGATACTAACATTTCTATATGTGACACATTTTCTAGCATAAACGCTATTCTGTGATTAATAAAATGTCATACACCAGTTCAGTTATAAAAAATTATCACCCCACAGTCTGAACCGATAACCGTTTAAGTGTTAAAGGTCTTTAACAGTTGAAGTGATAAAGGTCTTTCACAGTTGAAGTGATAAAGGTCTTTCACAGTTGAAGTGATAAAGATCTTCATCAGGAAAGTTTTGTCTCTCACATTTCTGGGGCAGTTTTCTGTCTTTCACAGAATTCAGTCCTACACATTGTTAAAAAATGAATAACATACAAAAAAAATCAAAATAACTTGTCAAATGAAGTACACAAACTTGAGTGTTAAGCATGCATATTTAAGCACATTATCACACACACACACACACACACACACACACACACACACACACACACACACACACACACACACACATCATGTAATCATGTTTGTAATAATGATCTTTTTAGAAGCAAAGTAACAGACAAGCACTGCCCAAATAAACACCCTAATTAACCTTAGACAAAGTCTACAGTACCTGTTCTACAAAAGAAACAAAGATCTGTGGCATCAGACCAGACCAGCTACAGCTGGTCTCAGGAAAACAAAGAATATCATTCTGCATAAAACTGAATGACAGAACCACAGCATCAACTGAAGTAACGCCACAATACTCTCCCTTGTCAGTTCTTCACTTCTCTCCCTTTCTCTCTCTCTCTCTCTTCACACACACACACACACACACACACACACACACACACACACACACACACATGTGCACGCACACATGTAATGATGTATACAAACACACGCACACACATTTGACTCACATATTTCCAGAAAGTCACTGTGACCAACAATAGTTTGTCATTAAGACAATGAAAATCTAAAAAGATCGACCAATAGCACATGTCATACAACGATGAAGCTATTGGGCATCGACAACCCACACATATCTCCATGAAGCTATTGGGCATAGACAACCCACACATATCTCCATGAAGCTAGTCAGCACAGACAACCCACACACATCTCCATGAAGTGAGCACAGACAACCCACACATATCTCCATGAAGCTAGTGAGCACAGACACACCCACACATATCTCCATGAAGCTAGTGAGCACAGACAACCCACACATATCTCCATGAAGTGAGCACAGACAACCCACACATATCTCCATGAAGTGAGCACAGACAACCCGCACATATCTCCATGAAGTGACCACAGACAACCCACACATATCTCCATGAAGCTAGTGAGCACAGACAACCACACATATCTCCATGAAGTGAGCACAGACAACCCGCACACATCTCCATGAAGTGACCACAGACAACCCACACATATCTCCATGAAGCTAGTGAGCACAGACAACCCACACACATATCTCCATGAAGCTAGTGAGCACAGACAACCCCACACATATCTCCATGAAGCTAGTCAGCACAGACAACCCACACATATCTCCATGAAGTGAGAATAGACAACCCACACATATCTCCATGAAGCTAGTGAGCACAGACAACCCACACATATCTCTCCACGAAGCTAGTGAGCACAGACAACCCACACATATCTCCATGGACTAGTGAACACAGACAACCCACACATATCTCCATGGACTAGTGAACACAGACAACATACACATATCTCCATGAAGCTAGTGAGCACAACAGCCCTGATATGGCCCTTTGCGCGGTCGGCTGGGCTATAAGCAACATTATCTTATCCTAGTGAGCACAGACAACCCACACATACCTCCGTGAAGCTAGTGAGCACAGACAACCCACACATACCTCCGTGAAGCTAGTGAGCACAGACAAACCATACATATCTCCGTGAAGCTAGTGAACACAGACAACCCCTCACATACCTCCATGAAGTGAGAATAGACAACCCACACATATCTCCATGAAGCTAGTGAGCACAGACAACCCACACATATCTCCATGAAGTGAGAATAGACAACCCACACATACCTCCGTGAAGCCAGTGAGCACAGACAACCCACACATACCTCCGTGAAGCCAGTGAGCACAGACAACCCACACATACCTCCGTGAAGCTAGTGAGCACAGACAACCCACACATACCTCCATGAAGCCAGTGAGCACAGACAACCTCCGTGAAGCTAATGAGCACAGACAACCCACACATATCCTTCTAGCAACTGACTCTCCACACTGAGTGCAGTCAAGACAGAGCACTGTACCTTCCCTGGACCAGTGCTGCACAATTTGTACAATTTACAAGCACAAAGCAGAAGAAGGGAGAGAACTATGTCCCGATACATACCTATCAATTCCGTGCAATAAACACAACAGAAATGAAATGAACAAACTCAATACACCTTGGGGATTGTGCGGTTCTTAAGCCCACACTGAGACATGGAGCAAACAGCTGACACACATGATACTGCTTGTGCCGCAACAGCCTCCATAAAATGACCCCCCCCCCACCCCCACATCAATTCATGGTTAAATGGACTCCAGTGAGTCATACACGACCCATCAGGATGAAAGAGGCCATTACACGCAGAGTTGATTTTGTATGCACCTAGAATGGCTACTGATTTCATTTTCATCAGTTTTACAGTATGCCTATTTTTGTGCACTCACAATACCTCTTACCTTCATCACCTGTCACTGGTAAGTCTCTTTTCCATCTCCAAAAGTTTCAGTCAAAGCTTTCAAAACAAGTTTTCATACTGATAGGGACTTACAATCAGCTAAAGCTCCATATGAAAATGTGGCTTGTAAAATGGATGTAAGAATACCAACTTTTCTTTTTTTTCTTTCTTCACTTCTTTTCTTTTTCATTCAAAGACAAAAGGTTGCTGACCTTAGAGTAAAATGCATGCTTTAAAGCTTCTTGTACTTTTCATCACTATTTTGACTGTAACCAATGCTTTGCACTGAAAAAATATGAACCATTTGAGTACTTCTTTCTGCTATGTCAGTCCTCAACCATTTGCGGGGGGGGGGGGGTCACAATTAAATTCTAAGTATGCATTCTTTGTTTTGTTTGCTTTTTCACCAGCATCAAGAAAGAATGGTTTCGTGTTGGCAGCAAAATTTGGGTTGGTCTTGGACACTAAGACTTTTCCTCCTTGACATTTGAAGCCATGTGTTCGGACAATTCATCCTGCTCTTCCTTATCAGATCTACAGCAATGCAAAAACAGTGGAATTTTGAGGACTGTGTGTGTGTGTGTGAGTGTGTGTGTGTGTGTGTGTGTGTGTGTGTGTGTGTGTGTGTGTGTGTGTGTGCGTGCGTGCGCACGCATGTGTGTGCGTGCGTGTGTGTATGTATGTGTGTGTGTGTGTGTGTGTGTGTGTGTGTGTGTGTGTGTGTGTGTGTGTGTGTGTGTGTGTGTATGAGCGTTTGCGCATGTGTGTGTGAGTGTTTGCGTATGTGTGTGTGTGAGAGAGAGAGAGAGAGAGAGAGAGAGAGAGAGAGAGAGAGAGTGTGTGTGTGTGTGTGTGTGTGTGTGTGTGAGAGAGAGAGAGAGAGAGAGAGAGAGAGAGAGAGAGAGAGAGAGAGAGAGAGAGAGAGAAAATGTGTGTGTGTGTGTGTGTGTGTGTGTGTGTGTGTGTGTGTGTGTGTGTGTGTGTGTGTGCACACGCGCATGTGTGAGTGTGTGTGCGCGCATGCACACGTTTGTGTATGTGTTTGAGTGCATTTACACGCACATGTGAATCCACACATGTGCATGGGGACATGTGTGCGTGTGCATGTGCATGGCTGCTCTGCTGCACTCCAGTGTATAAATCAAACTTTGCCTGCAAGGGGTTATTGATCTTGCTGAAGCTTTCTCTCTTTCTGTAATACACACTGGTTGACTAGTGGATAAAAGTGGCTAATCCCATAGAACACACACACACACACACACACACACACACACACACACACACACACACACAAGCATAAACTACACACGCGGCACACACAGGCACATATGCACACACGTTACTGCATCTCTACCCCATCATGATGCAGTTGATAGATGTAATCTTTCAGTGAGATCTTTCCCCCATCCCATGCAATCCACAAAACCAGCCATTCCCAGTGCTGCCCCAAGTTATCCCCTCAGACATTCCACGGATTAGGGCCGGACAGCTGATTATTCCATGAATTATGGCCGGACAGCTGATTATTCCATGGATTAGGGCCGGACAGCTGATTATTCCATGAATTATGGCCGGACAGCTGATTATTCCATGAATTAGGGCTGGACAGCTGATTATTCCATGAATTATGGCTGGACAACTGATTATTCCATGAATTATGGCTGGACAACTGATTATTCCATGAATTATGGCTGGACAACTGATTATTCCACTGATTATGGTTGGACAGCTGATTATTCCACGTATCAGGGCTGGACAGCTGATTATTCCACGTATCAAGGCTGGACAGCTGATTATTCCACGAATTAGGGCTGGACAACTGATTATTCCACAAATTAGGGCTGGACAGCTGATTATTCCACAAATTAGGGCTGGACAGCTGATTATTCCACAAATAGGGGGCTGGACAGCTGATTATTCCACAAATTAGGGCTGGACAGCTGATTATTCCACAAATTAGGGCTGGACAGCTGATTATTCCACGAATTAGGGCTGGACAGCTGATTATTCCACGAATTAGGGCTGGACAGCTGATTATTCCACAAATTAGGGCTGGACAGCTGATCATTCCACAAATTAGGGCTGGACAGCTGATTATTCCACAAATTAGGGCTGGACAGCTGATCATTCCACTGATTAGGGCTGGACAGCTGATTATTCCACTGATTATGCTGGACAATACAAAATACCTGTTATTTTCAGCCACTTCACAGAATGCTGAAAATGCTTGATGTTTAACATTCTCTTGTTCTTTGATTTCAAAAGCTGTTTTCCACTTAACTGCAAGTCAAATTCTCTGCCCCTGTAAAATGAACATTCAAGATGACTGAAAAGCAAGGTTTACAGCCTTAATGCGCCCCTTAATCGCACGCCATGTGAAAATAGACACAGCAGACACAGACCAAAGCTCTAGCATGAATTGAAAGCTGAAACGTTTACCACAGACACAGCAGACACAGACCAAAGCTCTAGCATGAAAGCTGAAACGTTTACCACAGACACAGTACAGACACAGCAGACACAGACCAAAGCTCTAGCATGACAGCTGAAACGCTTACCACAGACACAGTACAGACACAGCAGACACAGACACAGACCAAAGCTCTAGCATGAAAGCTGAAACGTTTACCACAGACACAGTACAGACACAGCAGACACAGACCAAAGCTCTAGCATGAAAGCTGAAACGTTTACCACAGACACAGTATGTGAAGGAACAGAAATACATCCTTCAGTGCACATCTAGTATACTTTTAAGTATCTGATCCATTGCAGCTTCAAAGATGGAAACAGAAGCAAATAAGAATATATGCAACAAAAAACCAGTGAATGTTTTGGGTGTTGTTTTTTGTTGTTTGATGGAGATTATAAACAGAAGCAAATAAGAGTATACACAACAAAAACCAATGAATCTTTTTAATGTTGTTTTTCTTGTTTGATGGAGATTTATAAACAGAAGCAAATAAGAATATATACAACGAAAACCAGTGAATGCTTTTGCTGTTGTTTTTATTGTTTGATGCAGATTATAAAGAGAAGCAATTAAGAATATATACAACGAAAACCAATGAATCTTTTTGATGTTGTTTTCCTTGTTTGATGGTGATTTGTTGTGTGCAATCTTTATAAGCTGAAAGTTTAATTCTTTCAACATCAATTACCTAAAAAGTACTTCTGGAGAAAAGGCAATTCATCTTGTGATAGTCTAGGTCTGTCTATCTTGGTTGAAACAAACCTTTCCTACTTATTTCAAACAATACACTACACAATATGAAAATGCAAGCAATCTGTTTTGTTGGTAAGTCATATCACACTGGGAAGTTAGCTTGTAGTTCATGCAATGAAAACAAGATTTTAGTTTTAAAACCCCCAAATCCAAAAAATGCAGCACCCTGAGCTATCCAATGCTCCCTCTTCTTTGTCCCAGGACAAGACAGAAAAGGATCACCCTGAGCTATGCAATGCTCCCTCTTCTTTGTCCAGGACAAGACAAAAAAGGATCACCCTGAGCTATCCAATGCTCCCTCTCCTTTGTCCAGGACAAGACAGAAAAGGATCACCCTGAGCTATCCAATGCTCCCTCTCCTTTGTCCAGGACAAGACAGAAAAGGATCACCAGCATCAGTACGGTTCTTTACGAAGCAGAGATTGAAGAATCTCTGACTGCAAATCCACAATGAGTTACCTGGACTATTCTCTGCTGGCATTAATTACTGTTTCATTTCACCACTGTTTCATTACTGTTTCATTTCACTTGTGTTTCATTACTGTTTCATTTCAGTACTGTTTCATTTACTGTTTCACTTCACTAGTGTTTCATTACTGTTTCATTTCTCCACTGTTTCATTACTGTTCCATTTCACCACTGTTTTCATTACTGTTTCATTTCACTACTGTTTCATTACTGTTTCATTTCATTACTGTTTCATTTCATTACTGTTTTCATTCCTGTTTTACATTTTCACTACTGTTTCATCATTACTGTTTCATTTTACTACCGTTTCATTACTGTTTCATTTCACTACTGTTCATCACTTCATTACTGTTTTCATTACTGTTTCATCTCACTACTGTTTCATT